>QJOA01000013.1:0-294474 GCA_004155915.1 Monosporascus sp. CRB-9-2
TTTTTTGCTCTATCAACAGCCCATATATTACCAAAGATGCCCCCCATTATGTAATTAGCTAGCTAGCTAATAATCACAGCGGAAAGGATTAGCCACGCTGGTACGTACGTATGTATGTATAATAGCCCCTCTGCGAACCACGGACAGGCTGAGTGAAGTGAGGCGACGTAGCCGACAAATGCCTGGGGAGCCGCACTACTGTCCATCTCTCTATCCACCCAGGCCCGCAGCTCTGAAATCCTAGAACTTGAAAGCGTTTCGGTATCTGTCCGGTTCAGGATGGATCGTCCGCGGTTCTGTGCGCAGGTAGCTTACGTACGGAGAAGAAACCGATCGACACTAGATCCATTACGACTATTAGATCACACGGAGAGGCAGGCAGCATCTACTTGAGCGAAGCACGCATAAAGCGTAAAGCCACCTAAAACATATCACATTGAGCTTATGCAACAGCACACAAGCACCTCAAGACGCAAGCTGGTGCCTACGGGCATTCAGAATGCAACGATGGATATTAGGAGGAAAAACTATGCTTAGGTAACACGTAGCCGGCGTCAACACTATCCCCGGCCAACCTACGCAGGTAAGACGGCCAGCTTTCATTCATCTCGGGCCCGATGTTCCGTAGAAAGGACACCCTTTGCTTAATAAACCTCGCGATGACGTCGTCTCGGAATGCCCCTCCCTCCATTAACAATGGTATCTCCACCGAAACTTGCAACCGCCGAACTCCGGGTTCCCGTATCCATGCAAATTCGTAAACGCTGATGCGGTAATCTATGTAATGTACAATGCATTTTCGTGTTGTCTTCATCAGGGCATAACAGGGTGTAGGATATGTTGAAAGGGGACTGAGGGGCGTCAGGTGTCAGGATTGGCCCTGGGCACGGCCAGCGGAGTCGGATCCGGTATCGGGAAGGGTGGCGGTATCAGACACCTCGGAACCGCTGCCGCCCTTCGCCGCGGCCTCGATGGCAAACAAGCGCGCAGCTCTGCCTTCTTTCTTGCGCGGCTGTGGGGCTGCGAAGTTTTAAGTCAGCTGGGCCTGTGGTTCGGTATCACGATGAGAACTTACCTCGTCCGTTCTCCTGGACGTAGAACCGGCGCAGCAAAGACACTGCATCATCACGGAGGTAACCTCCCTCGACGGGATAGCCGCGTTCGACATTGCCACCATCGCCATCTTCTTCGTCGCGTTGAATCGGGCCAACTCTGCCTCTGACGATGCGTCCAACGTCTTGAGGGCCGTAACCATTCTGGTATGGTCGATTATCCGGCCTGGATACCGCTTTAGAGTTAAGATGGATTCTGAACACGCCGCCAGTTCCACCAAACTTGTCATTCACGGCGCCGAAGTAGACTTTGTGGATGCCTAACTGGCGAAGAAGGGAAGCGCACATGACGCAGGGCTCGACAGTGACGTATAGGACACACTCGTTTATAATGGCGCGGTCGACCACAGGGGCCGGGTGCAGCTTCTGTCCGTAAGGAAAGATGTGTCCGTCGCTGGGATCCACATCACCCCAGCAGGCATCGTCCAAGGCTGGGTTGTTGTTAACGTCCTCGACGTCGCCTCGCTCCCTTCGCGAGAACAAGGCGGACAAGGCCATAAACTCAGCATGGCGAGTACCATTGCGGGTCACGTTGGTAGCATTCATACCTTTGGCGATGATCCTGCCATGGTAGACGAGAACGCAGCCGACGGGGGTCTCATTGGTGTTCAGAGCGAGTTGGCCCTATCGAGGGTTAGCGAGTCGTTCAATTCGAAGTTCAATAAATGTATAACGATGGTGACGATATCCATAGGTGAGAGGGGGACGGCACCGTGGAGCTAGCTATCTCCATGTGCAGCCTGGCATTAAATCGTGAAGCGGTCACGGACGATGGGATAGAAGGGCCATGGGCAAGTGTAGTTGACCGACATGAGTAATAGCATATAGGATACACAGTGTAATGAAACGGTGATAAGGTACCACCTTAAAGGACGGAGAAGAGAATCAAGATATACTGAGACCAAAAACTTACCATGTCAAGAGCCTCGCGCATGAACTTGAGGTGATACTCCCGCTCCTTTCGCTCCTCCTCCGTCTTGGGCTCAATGAGGCCCGGCAGGGCAGGAGGAGGAAAATTAGTCTTGGGCGCAGACTGCTTGTTCAAGAGAGGGTGCGTCACTACAACGGGAACGGGCAGCGGCGCGGCGTCAGCGGAACCCGGAGCAGGAGCCTGGGTCGGTGCAGGCGTCTCGTCAAAAGTGAGACCGTCGATGGCGGTGCGGAGCTGGTCGACTTGGACGTTAGGGGGCATGTTCTCTTGATTCTTGGGCTGGTTTGCCGGGACCGGGACACCATGGCCGGTAACGCTGTGGGCACCCGATTTCTGCGGTAGAGCCTTGTTCTCACTTGCGGCAAGGGGTGTTAGGGCCGGGTGTTGAGAATCAGCGGTCTGGGCTACGTCCTTGGAAGGCGCGACATTTTCCTTCTTGTCGTCGATGACCCGTTTGGTTGGGGAGGATCGGCGGCGGTTTCTGGCGCCTCCTCGTCTGGTTCCGTCCTGTCTCTGGGAATCGGGTTGGTTGTTGGGCTTGGTGTCACGTTGGCTGGTGGCGGGAGCGGCAACAGCCGGGACTGGGATCTGATTAGAAACCGGACGCTGTGGTGCGGCCTGTTGACTAGTAGCACTAGAAGGTGGTCCAGGGCTAGCGGTATTGTCTCCCTTGTCAATCTGCTGCTGGCCAGTAGTAGATGCAGAACCACTGCCCGGTCTATTCGGTCCCTGTCCGGATCCGGGTCCATGTCCATTGGATTTGCCATTAGCATTAGCGCCGCCGCGCTTCTGGCCTCCGCGTTTCTTAGAGGGAGGCATAGTCTCTTCGTCCTCGGATGCAGCACCGCCGCTCCCGATATCAAAATTCTGGTCGTCGTCGTGGTGTTGCTGCTGGTCGGCGAGACTGTGATTGTGGGCAGGAGTAGTAGTGTTTGGGTCAGGGGAGTATGGTGTAGAGGGACCCTTGTGATTACATGGAATATGCGGTTGTTGTTTTTGTGTAGGCGTGGGGTCGTTTCTTGTTTTGGTGAAGCGAAAGATACGGGTGAACACTTGGATGAAAGGCGCAAACAGCGCCTGCCAAAGATTCGAGATGTAACCTGAGATTTCGTGTCCCGCCATTGTTTCCAGTTTCCCGCTCCTTCCCCGAACCAACAGATATTGTACGATGCCGATTATACAGTTTCTATTCTCTAAACCAACAAAACAAAGGTGAAGAGTCACCCTAGACAGGATGAAAATGAGCAGGTGACTACAGTTGTGTGACTAAGCAGCTTGTTATTCGACATAGGGTTGGGAGTTCCTTGGTGGTACTAGAACACCTTCTTTCACCCATACATCCATCACCTCTGCATCTGAGCCTATGGCGCCAAGCGGTGGTCTCGATGAGCTCGAACCAAGTATCTAACGCGAAGGCATGAGGCAACTCAGCTTACCAACATAATATAATGCGCTCCACTACACCATTCGATATGACCTTTAAGACTCAAACAGAAGCCACGCAGTTGGGCGAGTGGTGAGAGAGAAGAAGACTGCAAGTCATTCCAAGGTGAAGCAGGGCTGAATGGATATCAAAGGTGGAATAGCTGAATGGCAGCTGAGATTTTCCTGAGGCCGTTAAATTTTCTTCGGCCAATGCAGGGGCGGCGCCACTTGACGAAGATCCCCCACACTATGCAGTTTCAGGGTATTACCTTGCCTAAATAGGCTTAGAATATACGGGCAGTATGCATTTAAGAGAGCCAAAAGACCTGTTACCTAAGCAAGTCAATCAAGCCACGACAAATAGGAGTCAGTCACCTCCTTCGTAGTTTCGGTATGACTATGGATTATTCAGTGACTTTGAATACGCAGCCTATGTAGTGCATCCAAGGACTTGTGCTTCAACCAAATCACACCTCGACAAGACAAGTTAGAGTTAATAAAAAAGTGGTCAGGAGTCGTATTGATATATACGTTCAAGTAAGCCAAGTCCAATGGGTAGAAGAGCACTCCCCAAAGCTCACCGTCAATCAACTGGACCGACCCCCGACCGACGCATGTCTTTCCTCTTCCGCAAGCTACCACCGCTTCAATGCCAACTACTCTACAAAGGGTATCTCGAACCAATGAAATTATGTGCTATAACCGCGCCGCTGACTCTTGCACCAACCATAGCTCCTATCCCATGTTATATGTGCCCGAACCATAGGCCTTGGATAGCCCCGTCCAGGAGCGTCGGCCCCTCCGAGCAGATGACTGAGAAAATAGGCTTTTGCCCATGACACACCGGAAGTGAGAGAACCTCTGAAGAGCATCAGACACACAAGATTTGGCCCCGGTCGACTCGACGGTGAACTGTCCTGCGAAGGTAAGAGGTTGCGCAGACGGGTCCAGCTTATCTGCACAGCGAGAAGTCTGTCGGCACAGCCCTACGAATGCTGCAATGACGAACATGGTGCCAACAGTGAGTAGTACCGCGGTCTTCGAGAAGATCGCGACACTATGTAGTACCGCGATCTTCGAGAAGAGCGAGACACGACTCACTGCCGCGATCTTCGAGAAGAGCGCGAGAGCAGTGAGACAGACAAAGACTGCGATTTCGGGACGGTCTGGTCGGTGGAGTACGCTCGGCTTCTCTTCGCCTCCAAAAAGGAAGCGCTGTTTGGACTTGTAGAAACCCATTGTTGACAGCAAATTTGCGACAAAATAAAGTATTACAGCAGGTGTCTCATGCTTGACCATGGTAACATTTTGTATCGGAGAAGTGCTTTGGCTAGCAGCGGAATGTGTTGCATTCAGTCCAAATGCAACGAGAAGACCCATCTTCTCCGCAACAGTAGTAGCAGCAACATCGTAGCTGGTTGTCTGAGCCGCACGGGCATCGTCTCCAGGTCCCCAGGGCCTAGCGTAGGCGCTGGACAGTCCAGTACTGGCAATGTTTGTCTGTAGTAACCCTCCTTGCTTGGTTGAGGACTTGGTCCTGTAGGTTTTGGCTATAGACGAGAGTCTAGTAATTTCAGCGCTTGTGGAATGACTGATCCGGGGGATGTTTGCATGAGTTGAACGTCTCCGTGAAGTACTCCTCAGGCTAGGGACAAGGTTTCCTTGCCCTGGTAGGGTCGCCGAAGTCTGCAACGAGTTGGAGCTGCGCCCAACAGATGACGCATGACGCTCGCGGGCATGCGTCGAATTATCCGTGAAACGAACTGCCGACGGCACTGAGGATTCGCTACTCATAGTCTTACGAGTCTGTGTCACCAACACGCGACTCGAAGTAGCAGAGGCCTGAAGGTTGGCTTCAGATGTCGTCCTTGAGTCGATGCCTGCTTCCTCATGTGGTCCACGGGGTATATTGGGATCACGTGGTGGAATCACGGGCGGCTTGAGCTTGTTGCCCGCGGGAATCTGCTGATTGTCCACCCCGGCAAGGCCGGTGCCTCGAGTAGCATCCGCTGCTGACTGCAGACTTGATCGATAATGATCATGCAATGAGTCTGGCGCGGGTATCACTTCCTGTCCGAAGAACAATGAGAAGAGCTGACGATCTCCCGCAGCGGAAGACTGCCGGATTGATTCCGTAGATTGGCCGGCGTTGGGCAGACGGTCATTGAGCCCACTCTCGTGCCTATGGTCGCTGACACGCTCATATGATCCACCATTCTCGTTGCCGCCAAGACTATCAAAGCACTCCTGCTGAGGCGGAGTCGCCGCAATATCCTTGGAGAAGCCAAGATCCTCATCAGAGGTCGAGCCCGGCGAGTAGAGGTTGAAGTCGAGATAGTTGGTGCCACCTTCGACGCCGCCAGGGTTGAGATACGGCAGTGTCGGTGCAGTTTCTGCGCTCGCAAAGGCGCCTGCATAGGCCACGCCGTTGTCGAAAGCAATGTCACCGGCTGATGTGAACTCGAATCCATCCGAGCTGTGTCCCCGGGTAGCGGGAGTAAGTGGCTGCGATGGCGAAGTCGAGTTAGTGGAGGATGTCGTGGGCGAGAAGTGATCCACGTTGAAGCTGTAGACTTGTTGTACTGCGGTCGATTCGTCGCCGTAATTGATGAACTGGTCCCAGTTCTCCATCTCGGAAAAGATGTCGATCTCGTCAGTTGGAACAAAGGAGTCAAAGGAAGACATCCACTCCGGAGTGTCATTTATCTCCGACGGTGGATTATGTGAGCCGGCGAATGAGGCTGATGGGAAGACCGCGGTCTGGTCGGAAGTGCACATTTGGGGGGTCGCCACCTTTGGAGCTATTGATGCCTTCTTTACCTTCTTATGCGACTTCGGCTCCGGGGATTGGGATTGAGACGACGATCGCTTCTTGTGGCTGGGGTCGCAACGGACCTTCTTCTTGCGGCAAGACTCACACGCCTTGATGATTCGCATCAGGTGGGCGTGGTCACGCTGCTCCTTGGTCTTGCAGCCACGCGATGCTGAATTTGTGACATCTACGCCATCCTTGGTCATGATCTTCATACCTGGCATGTGGGAGAAGTCGGAAGCGGTCGCCTTCTTGGACGGAGACCGGGGTTTTGATCTCGAGGACGAGGCGACACTGGCCCATTGGCCGTCTGACATGACGGGCGATGTGTTGAAAGAGCCGTAGCCTGAATCCTGCAGGCTGGCGGGAGAGTCGAATGATTCGGACACAGAGGACGGGTAGACCAGGAAGAACTTGAACAGCTCGCCGGTCGCGATGCTGTGCTGCACGAACTCACAGGTCACTACGGTGCGCTTGTCCAGGATTGAGGCATTTCCGGGGACATAAGCGTCGATCATCTGATCCAACTCCTTAGAGCCCATCGGAGGGAAGAACTGCAAAGCGGCTCCAACCGAGGGCTGATGGACGGAGAAGCCCATCAGGTTGTTGTTATTCTGGGAGGATGACATGGTTCCAGTGTTGCGAATGGCGGGGTTGCAGTTGAAGGAATCCACTGTGAACGATTCGACGGTCGTTAAGATGTAATTAGATAAAGCCACACAGCCGCTACAGTATAACGATGTCTCGCAGATATTTGTTATTAATGAGATTGTTCCAATTAGTTGATTCTGGAGCAGTTGTCAATTTCCGTCACCATGCCGCTCTCAGTGGCCGTTCGTTCTCACCTTGCTGTGTGCTGCTGTTCGCAAGGGGGCAATGCCTCGGCTGACACCGAATTATACAAAGATCCGCCGAAGCCAACTTGGAAGACTTGCTGGCTGTATACGTTAAGCGGAAAAGGGATATAGACGAAGCTATTAGTGCTCAGCTAGACAGCTGATATGGGGATGACTGTAACGAGTGTATAGGTTCTACTAGCTGACGCAAGGGTGGTTGGTGGTGGTGGTGATTGTCAGCAATCAAGACTAACAGAACCCAGAGACCTTGTCGAGTGTCAGGAGCCCTTCACAACAATGCCTGACTGGGGGGTTATTGCAGTGAGGTCTCGAAAAGAGATCAATTGTCGTTCAGGATGACCGAAGTAGAAGTCGAGAGAAGAAGAGAAGAGAACAGCTCGAAGCTCGGGGAGGGAGTCACAGAGCGATATTTGACTTTCTGACTGAGGGCTCAATGGGGAAACACCAGCTGCAAAGCCTCGTTCAGAAAATCCCCCGGTCGATCGAAGTTCACGGCGAGCAAAAGCGGTTTAACCTGGTCTGGTGGTGGGGCTGAACCAGCCAATGGAGAAGACGCCGTTGTGGAGCCGGGAAGTCCTAATGGCCGATCTAAGTACCGTCAATGCCAAGCGCTAATGTCAAGCATCTGTCCGCTAGATAAACACTAACATACTCAGCCCTAAAGTACCGTGCCCAGGATCTGCATAACAAATGCATAGATGACTGAGGCATCAACTTTCGGCGAGAGTTTGATTGGGCAATCCATGATGAGTCAGACCCGCTCTGGTCCGCAAGTCTCGCTCCGTCATGGCTGTGTCTCTGCCTCGATCCACCCGCGGGTCATCGGCTTACAGTAAGTAAGTACAAGATGTCTTTGGCGTGCATGAGGTTCAATGAAATTTCGCTGTGCTAGAGGTCCTTCACTATCTACAATGGCCTTGGACTAGCAGTCCCTTGTGGAGACGGGCTGGATCAAGCAGATATCTACCGCAACGCCGAGCCTGAAAACGGTTTGCCAGCTGCAACCATAAAGCCTAGGTAGCCAAGCTACCAGGTATAAGCTTTGAGTCACCACCCCAGAACAACCACCAATAAAAGGGGGTCAAAACTCCAGCTCTACCTATTAGTAACTCCCTGGACGGGGGTACCGTAACTCCGGCAGTTCGTCACACCCTCCACAGAATCGCCACCTGTCTAGCTAAGCTGCACGGCGTATATAATAGTAGTTTTAAGCGGTCTTGTCGGGTGTGCGCGTGTATTACCTAGCTGCAGCGACAGACTGCTCTCTGTCTTCGGTTTCTAGGGACGAGACCGCACAGGTGAGTTCGCCCTGTGACGCACGTACGCGCCTGGCTCTTGAGCTCCTATGTATGTAGCTCCCCGGCGCCCTGCAGCAGCGGTAACTCTAGATTAGGGTACGGGAGCTGGAAGGAGGGCTCGGCGGCTTGGGGTGTAGACTTTAGGACCTCTAATACAAGAGATATAAGCTACTCTAGGCCGGAGCTGAGGATGCAGGGTACGCGGGCGCGAACTGGAGGGGCAAGAAGGCCTACCTACCTATATACTCTACCGAGCTCGACAGTAGGTGGGTAGCTAGCACGCTGTTACGAATGCTAAGCCATAGACTGCTATGATTAGTGCTGTGCTCTACGTGTCATGCTGGTCTCTGCATTCTCTTTTATATACCCTTATACAAAACTCATGGGACGTTACATCCACCAACGAGAGCCGCTCACCGACGAGATGCCAGCCAGTAACCCAACACCACGTCCCATCGAGCACTAGCATGCAAGCATACCTCGAGTGTTCCCCTAACATTCCCAGAACCAGCGAGATAGGCCATTCACTCGCCTACGCAATATCCCCTCACACCCTCGAGTCACACATTAAATGCGATTCAGCTACCCCATAACCGGACGAGACCGGCATGACGATATACACAGAAGGGAAAGGATATACTCATTACCCTTAATAACAAATATAAACTAAGTCCGTGAAGGGAGAGGGTATCAACGCAAAGCAAAAGTAAAAAGGCCACACGAATACCGCACCAGCCGACCCACTAATCATAGATGTATCGCCTCGCCCATTCCAAAGCAAAAAGGTCCGCCCAAAAGACAAACCCATAACCTTCCCTGCTGGTAAAATGTCCCCAGGGCACAATACAAACAGCAAACGGCAGATATCCACAATAGACTCCTCGGTTTTTTTTTTTTTTCCAAAACTCATAGCCCATCAGTGGTGACGCGATATACACATGGCAGGGATCAAGAGCCGGGCATGGCCGACACGGCGAGCTGCCATTGCGACCGGCGGATTGATCAGGTCCCGGCGGGTACCGACGCCCTCCGCGCTTCGACACGGAGTCCGCTGCCCGTCTCGAGCCGCTTGAGGATCCACATCACCACAAATCCGAGTACCAGCGCGCCGGCGGGCAGCCAGCAGACGACGTCCGCGCCCCTCGAGTACGTCAAATTTGAGGCGAGGGCAAGGAGGACGACGACGGTCGCGACGCAATGTACTAGGACGAGGAGGAGCAGACGGCGGCAGCTATTCAGCAAGAGACGGGAAGCGAGAAGCCGTTGGAAGAGGCTACACTGCACGGCCTTACAGCAGCAGGGGAGGAAGGGACAAGCACCCGCATCCGCACTTCCGCTCTTGCCGCAACTTCGGTGCGTCGCCCGGTGACCTGCTTCGGCATGGCGCGCGCACGGCGCGAAATCATCGTCGGTGTCGAGCCCACACCGGCGGTGCTGGTATTGGTTATATCCACCGCCACCGGAGGAAAACGACCCCCATGCCCCGTACAGTCCATCGCCGGCAGCACTACTCCCTCCATTTGCACCCCTAGGACCCTGCGCGTAGCCGTTCCAACCACCATCACCGCGCATATCCGAAGAGAATGCGCCTTCTGAGTAGCCTGATAACAGGGACTCCACCTCTTCCACCGATTCATCTGTCGTGGAGCCGTAATACCATTGTTGCAAGGGGGAGCCGTATGCAGGACAACCGTTAGTTGGACATCCGGAGGGGTTATTCCAGCCAGGATAGAACCTGTTACACGCCAAGCACAGTGACCATTGCCCCTCGGGTTCTGCCTCTTCGAAGGCATGGTGCGCAGTCTTGAAGTGCGCGGCGAGCTCGTCAAACTGACCCGTCCACCCGCAGCTATCTTCGACGTCGAACGGTGGCCCAGCAGTGTAGTACGGGTACGACTCCGCGTTCGCGATCTGTGGCGATTTGTACTCGCACTGCCAGTGTCCTGAAGTAGACAGGCCCAGCCTCTGGCTCCCTATGGGGATTACCGGGCGCACAGCTTCTTGTTGATATGGCTGTAGCTGTCCCGATGTTGAAGATGACGCCACACTCGTGCCTGGATAGTACGGCTGTCCGATGGAGTCCTGTACTAGTTGCCGGTTTAGATATACTGTATCGGTATTGAACTGGTTGACCAAGTGCTGGATATTCTGGGGGGCGGCGGACGGCGACTGGAGGATATCTGTGGACTCTAAATCGTCGTTGTGAACCGAGGAGTCGGTCTCGGTGGCTCCACCTGTACCGAAAATATGGTGTTCCACAGGCTGATTGAAGGCACTTGAGCCCGTCGGCGCCAGCTGTGGTCTAGGTCTGGATCGTGGTTGATGGGGCGTGTGTCTCTCCGGGTCGTTCCTCTGAAGGTAGCCTGCTTCTAGTTTGCTAAAGTCATAGCAATCACACTAACAAGGGTTAGAAGAACATGTCGAAAACAGTATGGTTGTAGCCAGTGCCCTTACTGTTGTTTTCCTCTTCCGGTGCCTTTCGCATGGGAGCTTCAGTTTTCGCTTGACAGCAGTCGCTAACCTGGTTTTCTCATCGAGCGGTCGACGCCTCTTGCCACGAGGCTTTTTTCCCTGGCCATTATTCGTCACGACCGAGTCCTGGGCGGGCGATGCCTGCGGATCCCCGGAGTAGGAGTAGTTGGAACTGGCAGAGCTTCCATTGGTGAAGCTTCTAGTCATGGTGGCAGCCGTGGCGGGACTAAGCAGGTCTTCATTTGCGTGAGCTGCGACATAGTTGTGGGAATTATGGCGCTCCTGTTCCTCTCTGACCCGGTTGTATATCCTTTGAGTCTCTTCATCTGGCTCTATGACAATCTTAAGGGGAATATGACTCCTGGAGCTGCGGGAGGTCGACGGGGTACGGTCTGGAACCGGGTACCACTCGCCACATTGATGTTGCTGCATGCTGGATAACTAGAGGGGGCAAGGACGCAGTGATTCATAAACCATACAGCCTTGCTGATGATAGCCCGTGACAGCAGTTTGCCTACGGCGAGATGGAGTGCTCAGGCAGCTGTCGAGAACGGAAGTACAGTATACCCAGAACAGATAGGCAGTGTGTGAAGCACAAGCAAGACCATCCGGGTGATGGGTTAGGAGAGAGGGTTAAAGGACAGAATAAGGCAGCGAAATATTATGAGTGACTCGAGGAAAGAACAAACCAACTCGCGGTCTACTTGTCGCAATACTCGAGGCTGACAAGGCAGACCGCCTACTCACTCAGCATTTTTGGGTTGCCTGCTTTTGTCTTCCTCATGGCTCGCGGCCTAAGTGAGATGCGCACACCCTGCCTACCTTGCACCCCACCCCATTGTACGCTGCCAAAACGAGAAGAAAACGTCTAAAGTATACAAACTGACCAATGAGGGCTGGAATTGCACGCGACAGACAGCGTATAGAGAAGCTCCAGGCCGTATTGTTTTAATACAGCATTGGAAAGCATGGGCCATGGGTTTTGGGGGGGGGACCATTACAGTAGCTTCTATCAACCTTTTCCGCGTTTGAGGCCAATACGCCCAACCTTCGGTGAACAAAACCCTGGGCGTCATGTGCAAAAGGTAGGAATTTTGACGGCGTAGAAAGGACGAGGGTTGGAGGTGTTTTGTCGAGCTGCCAGCGTGGTTAGATGCGGGGTTGGGCGGGGACCGACTTCGGCCACCGCAAGGTTGGCCAGAGGAGCATGCCGTGACAAATACAGTATGTTCACAGCCATGTACAACAGATGACCAATGAGCGACAGGCACTGTAATTATTCGAGCTGCTCCGTATTTTCAAGCCATCTGCATTGAGGAGCATACAGTTTGCCTCAACCATCTGTTGATTTGCCTCTCCGCCGTGATGCGCAGTCGTTTTCAGCCAGTAACCAGTTGTCGGTCAAGCCCCGCTCGGACCAGCTCCCATCCCCGTGATGAGGGTTTTTGAGGCGGAGTAGACCTAAGGTTGGCAATGTTTAATGGTTTTAGGAGTAGCTGGCTTGCCTGACCGGGCGTCATCTCATGTAGGTCGCTTGAATTCAAGCAAGTCAAATGCCTCACGGCTCCATGGTCCTCCATTCGCTCTTGCAAATCCAGGGAGCAGCTTAGCAGCTCCTTTCGCCTGATTCCCAGGTTCGGCCAACTTTTTTGCATTCGAAGGCTTAGTGAAACTCGTGCTTGTCATTTCCGATGGTAGGGGACACCGAGGAAGCTGGCCAGCCGCATCCGCTGGCCTGGCAGCCTTTCTTCCCCTCGTGGCTGGGTTAGTAATCCTTCGAGCCGCCATCGGTTTTGATATTTTCGCTTCTGCCACCTCAGTTGTAGACCGCTGTGCGGCTGTACTCAAGTTCGGCCTGTCGTTTCCTGGGTTGTCCTGCCGTTGTGGAGGGCTTGAAACGATAGGAAGCTGAGGCCCAGTCGGGCCCATGTCCGCTGATACAGTTTGCTGCGCACCGGGCTCCGACTCCGAAGTATTACCCTGAGGGGAGTTTGGATTTTGAGGTGCAGCCAGGGGGAGTGAAAGGTGTGGCTCGGGCGTACCTCGACTTTCTCCAAAGTCGCGACTCCCGGCGACCACTGCTTGGGGTGTAGAGACTGGTCTCTGATCCTTCTCACCGTATTCCAACTGCTCACGGATCTTTACTGGTAATTGGTCTGGATTCGCATCCCCTGAGATGGCTTGCACAACGTTATCTGGGCTGACATCCGGCCGGGCGGTCTCCCGAAACGGTCCAGCCGCTACGGGCCTCTGCGGCTCCACTGCACCTGTAGCGACTGGTGGATACATTGTTGCAGGGTTCTGCTCGAAGGTACGCGATGGATTCGGCCTGTCTTCTGCTGGAACTCCGATTTCTCTGCCGTCTCCCTCGTCTTCGTCGTTGTCATGGTCGAAAACGAAGCCAATGAGTTCCCTACTGCGTATGCTTTTCTTTATCTTAGCTAACCGAGGTGCTGTGACTTCTTCTGACAGGTCAGACTCCTCCTCGTCTCGAGCCTCGTGCCGACTCGCGTTAGTTTGTTCGACAAGGTCATCGTCTGTGTTAGCTGCACCTGGATTTCTTATTCTTCTGGATCGTCGCTTTCTCGCTATTGGCGAACTAGAGATGTCTAGCTGAGGGGTGTCTTGATCTTCGTCTGACGGGGCTTCCGGTCGCTTCTTCCTAGAAACTCTGCGTGGCGGCGTCGTCTCCACCGTTTCGAATAGATTGTCGTCCAAATTCTCTATCACCTTCTCTACCACCTTCTCATCGTCGGTCTCGTGTAGTGGAGATGAGACAACAGCCATCCTTCCTCGCTGGCGCCTTTTCGAGGCTCTCTCACGAGATTTCGACCCGCTTTCCGACAAGTCACAGCCAGGGTGGCCTTTCTGTGCGGCTTCTGGCGGACCATCGTCAATACATATGACTTCCTCCACCTGGGATACCTGTAGGGGGGCGGTCTCGCGTTCCTTATCCGGACGATTCTGCCGGGCCTTTTCTC
The DNA here is from genome assembly GCA_004155915.1 of Monosporascus sp. CRB-9-2. Taxonomy (NCBI): domain Eukaryota; kingdom Fungi; phylum Ascomycota; class Sordariomycetes; order Xylariales; genus Monosporascus; species Monosporascus sp. CRB-9-2. Next base: position 13,889 of record QJOA01000013.1, read on the forward strand.
TATCACCGGCGCATTCGGAAGCTATACGCTTGAATTTGCCCCTATTATTGTTGGTGTCTCCGAACACGTCAGATGATACGGAAGAGTCGTCCAAGGCGTTCCTGGCCAAAATTGATCTTGGTTTCAATGACGGTTTAGTTCCCGTCATCGTCTCAGAAAGCATTAACAAGCCTGGTTTCTTCCTTGGCTTGATGCGCAACTCCGCTCTAGACTTCTCCACGGGGACCTGAGCGTCGAGATCCTCCCTTGTCATCTCGTCTACAATGTGATCCTTTAGTAATGAGCGCGATGCCAGCGCTTCCGATGGTATTTGATCGAGATCTGACATCTTCCCATTTATTGTGTCCCCACGCACTTCTGATTGCCTAGCTTCCAGCCGTTGTTGCTCTTCGCGTCTCCTGGCGACGTTGTTAAGAGACTTATCGTTCAACAGCTGACGCTTTGCCGTGTTTTCATTGCTCCGTCGATTAGCAGAATCGAGGAGGGCCTGGATTTCATTCACTGGGACAGCCTGCAGAGGATTACGCTTCTTGCCATCAGATACTCGGCTATCCTTACTCGGTTTCGAGAGCCTAGAAGCAGCAGTATCAGTAGCGCTAGGGCACCGGTCGCGCTCTGGACTCTCCTCGATCAGAATAGGAGAAGAAGATCGGGGTGGCTCGGGTCTTCTTCGTGGTGGGAGTTCCGGAGGTCTCTGAGGTACACTTGACAAGAGGTTGGGCATCGCAGAGACACCTCGTGGCATCGGCGCAGCTGCTCTTGGAGCTAAGAGCGCTGATACCGTGTCACTATCACGATTGCTTTGATCGGATGAGGTCGGACATGGGTCACCTTGCTGAGCTGAGACCGGTTTCGCGGGCTTATGACGCACGGGTGCAGAGCTCATGGGACGTCCGGACAGAGTCAAAGTAGCGCCGAATAGACTTTGCGCATAACCGCTCTTGCTCGGGGGAGACACTTCCCTCTTTCTCCGTTTGGCAGGACGGTTAGTATCATCCTGCGGCGACGCTTCCAACTGCTGCCGTCTTTGCTCGTAAGGGGACTCGGACGGAATATGGGCGCGACCATGATGGCCGGTTGGCGTCCCAATCAAGTGGTGAAGGTGTCGATGACGGAGTTGGAAGTGAGGTGAAGCGGCGGCAGCAGCAGCGAGGGGTGGCTGAGGCGTGGGCGGCTCAAGCGTGGGGTGTCGCCGAGCCAGAGCAGCAGATTGCCTCTGAATTTTCTCCTGGGCCCGCTTGTCGATAAGTTCGGACAAGTCCTGGTCTCGGCTGCCGGTACATTCAGCAACCTGGACGATTGTACTGCCTCTTTCAAGCTCTAACTCCTCGCCATCGCCGAACTCGAAATCCTCGCGCCAGTGGGTATCCCCCACAAAGTTACCGCGCTCATCATAAACCATAACCCGCTTGTTGAAAGTGTGATACTTGAGTCGTCCATCTTGCCAGCGTTTCTGTTTCCGGCGAAGATCGTGGGTGAAAAGACAGACGAATTCCAGAACGAGGGCACTACTCGAGGCCGTTTGAAGGCCGGTGGACGTTGCTGCGGAACTCTGCATGGCTTGTACGGCTGTGGCCATGTCTTATGTATATTAGGCACATGGGAGTTATTCCGTTGGGATTAGTTGTTACGGGGGCCGCGGGCGAGGAAACCTCACGTCATGATGCAGCTGTTATAGGTAAGATGAAAAGTTAAAGATGTCGTCTGTCAAAGTGGGCGGCAAAGTCGCCACGGATATCGAATGTATTAATCAAAACCCGACCAGCCGACGCGACTGCAGCTCTTAAAGTTTATTGGCCCCACCGTGCCGCCAAGGCAAAAGCAATCGGGGCCAAATAACGCGAAGGCACGTGACCCCTATATGGTCCGCTAAATTATTAAGGTTCTGGTTCCGTAAAAAGCGGCGCTTCACTTTATACATATCAGCCCACGTGGTTATTATTGTTATCTGCATAAAACTTGATAAGAGACAAGAGAGAGCATTGAAGCCCTTTCAATTGCCCGTAAACTTGGTTGCATCAACTCTGGAACCTGGGTTTGGGTTGGTTCTGACGTTAGCTGGTTCGGCAAGTTTTCCTTTTCGGATACGAAGCATATATATATCCATGATCTGCCTGCCCAGACGAGACGAGCAGGAAGATATTAGTGCTTATAGGCAATGGAGAGCATCTCCCGGTTCATCACACGAAACCTGCAGAGAAGAGGAGCAGGATTGAGTCATGGGGTGTCCGGAAGGGTAGCTCGCACCCTGCCAACGCCAACAACGTTTCAGATACGAGAAACCAACACTCCGCTGCCTTTCGAATTCTCCGGTCATCCAGCTTATGGTTAGTAAGCAATTGCATTGCACTGCAGATGACCGCCAAAGCGGGACATGTAACTGAAGTAGGTATGTTGGTTTGGCCGATGTACCGCTACCCGTACGCATAGAATCAGCCCTTCAGCAACTTCAGAGGTTCCTGTCAGACTTTCATATCAGCGAAACCCCCATTTTCCCCACGGGGCAAACAAAACAATACCGTAGGTATGTCTCAAGACTGTCTCTAGAGATCTATCCAGATGACACAGCCTTGGCCCGGCTCGTCTCGTCTTCGGCAGGTCGGTCAAGGTACATTACGTACTCACTGGCATTACATGCATTTACGAAGGATTGGAAGTACGGCACGGGCTGCACCTACAAGCTCTCAGACCCCTGGCAGCTCGGGAGTATGGCCACCAAACCCCCCAGCAGGAGCGACTGACCGAGTGGTTTTGATAGTGGGGTACAGAACCCCTCTGCCCGTGCTGCCGAACTCCATGTCCTTGCTATCACCACTACCTACCGCCGTACCTGGTTGACTTGCCTGCCCGCCGAGGTCGACGCCAAATCCCACTGACGCAACAGGTGTGTATGATACGCTTATGCGAGCTTCGCCTCCTCCTCTTCTTCACTCCCCCCCCGGTCCCAACCCGCCCGAGAGCCTCAACCTTTCTGTGTCTGGTCTGCCATACGTCTCCTCATCTCGGGGGAAATTGAAAACGTAACGTTTAACCCCAAATTACCCAATGGCACTTACATTTGCCTTCAATTGGTATTGTTTCGCCTCTTCCTCTGTTACATTTCCATTCACAATAATAGTTCGGCGCACAAGTTTTGAGTGTTGCGAGCTACAGAACTAGTTACCCACCTATTCTTCCAGCTATCTTACGTTGGGCTACGCAGATGCATTATCTCTACCAGTTCATCTGGTCTCTGTAGCTGTCACCGACATAAGCGCTACCCGTCAAGATGCAGTCGATGCAGAGACAGTTCGGGAAGCTTCTCCATAAGAGCCCTGGGGACAATGCGAAAGTTGCTATGCTCCTCAGCGATTACGAGGATGCCGACAGGGTTCTAGCTAAGGTACAGAGGCACAGGCATACCACGCATGGATCTCTACCTAACACCATGACAACTGGTCGTCGCTATCCCGATAACACTGTAGGCTAAACGCTGACAGTCATGTCTTTCAGATTCTCGAACAGACCAAGTCATGGCGCGATTCGTGGGTTAGCTTGGTGCACACCCAGCTGGGGCTCGTAACGGAATACGAGGGCCTTTGGGATCCCGTTGTAGGCGCATCTGACGGCCACGGAAAGCCGGCCGCTCCCACTCCGGAGCTTCAGCTACAGCGCACGTTCAAACTTAGAGAGGCATACGCCGAGCTGAGAACCGACTTGCTCGAGGAGGTTTCCCTTATCGATTCGAGGATCATCAACCCCGCCACGGACGCCCGCGCTTGTATTACTCCTATGAGGAAGATCATTAAGAAGAGGGAGAACAAGCGGTTGGATTATGAGCAGGCACAGGACAAGGCCAACAAGCTGCAAAGGAAGATTGGCCGGTCCCCCAAGGATGACAAGGCGCTCGCGAAGGCTGAGGACGACATGGGGCGCGCACAAGAGGTACGATATCCTCACCCCGAGTATATGTGTTCGTGTGAGGAATTAACGAAGTCGAGCGGATAGGAGTTCACCGCTGCAGACGATCATCTAAGGGAGACGTTACCTCCCTTAGTGGCAGCGACCTTCAGCATCATACCGCCGCTTCTCTCCTCCTTGGTCCTAATACAGAACAGGCTCCTGGGATTATATTACACGGCTTTACACAACTACTGCGAGGAGTTCAAATTCCCAACGCCGCCACCGCCGATGAAGGACGTGATCGAGGTTTTCATGACCGACTTTGAGCCGGCCAGGACTGAAATCGAATCCATACCATGTGTTGCGACTGGGAAGGCCGTCCGACAGTCATCAAAACTACCGGACGACTCCATCAACAGTCGGCCGCCGTCTGTTATAGAGAATGGTCCACGGCGTTCTGCCTCTACTCTCGTTGTCGGAGGCGGCACCGCGACAATACCCCCGCGACCGAACCGGATTCCCTCTGCTCCGATACCATCAGCGAGCCCTTCAGCACAGGCCCGGCCTTCGATCGGCTCCAGCTACTCCACTTCAAAGGACCACCTCGCAGCCACAGACTTTACCACGGCTTCCCGGCTCGCACAGACGGCACCATCGTTATCACCAAATGGCATGCGCTCCCGAACAGATCCACCGGCCGACTACTTCGCGCGCCGGGCATCCACGTCCACGACGGCATCTACACTCTCGCTGAGCGCTACCAACACGCGGGGGGTGGCGACGCCCCTGTCCAACGTCGCGAACTCGAGCAACGCAGCGGCCTCGATAGTAGCGAAGAAGAAGCCCCCTCCACCGCCGCCGCCCAAGCGGGGCGTCGGCGCCCGCCAGCCCGACGAGTTCGTCGTCGCCCAGTACGCGTTCACCGGTCAAGGCGCGGGCGACCTCTCGTTCCGCGAGGGCGACCGCATCCGCATCGTCAAGAAGACGGCCACGGACCAGGACTGGTGGGTCGGCGAGCTGGACGGCGTCCAGGGCAGCTTTCCGGCTAACTATTGCCGGGCTGCCTAAGCTGGGCCTGTCTCCCTGCCTGCCGGTTTGCCTCCATGACTGCCTTGAGTTGTTGGTAGGAACAGGTGGTAGTATGGGTAAGAGGGCTAGCGGACGCTTTGCGTTTTCTTGCGCGAGGAATAGAATCGGAGTCACGGGTGTTGATCGAGGTTTTGATAACGGGCCTAGGTGCGGATTTGGTGGGATAAAAAGGAAAGAATCGTGAGTCATGATTCCCACTATACGCATGACAGCAGGGGTTGTGAGGGGTCGGTGATGATCTTCCACAGCGCTACGCTCGGAAACTCGGGAGGGCTTCAGTGACTGGTGCACCGACCCCATAGGACAGATACACATAATTAGGGAGAGTTAGGTAGAGTAGTCGTTATCAAGCATAAACAAGCTATACAAAACAGAATTATAGACATACCGGGTCTTCAGGGCTGAGCATGCGGGAAAGGTGAATGGCTTTCGTAATCTGTTTGTGGCCATGTTCCCTCTATGGATCGGATACCAGTCAGGGTGCTCGGGGATACAATCCGAGCGCGGACTTAACTACTGACCGCTATGCAAACCGAGAAGCCCTGCTGAGAGTAATACCATTTAATGATTACGGGTTTATACGGATATACGTAATACGTCGCTATCCCTCCCAGTGTCCTTCTTCCATTCCTATATGCACGCATACTACATATACACAGAGATAGAGAGGCCGACCATCTTGGCTGCTAACCAGGCCTCTCTCTAAGTGTACACGGCACATGCCATCCTGCTAATTTACGCTGGCGTGTCGCTTTGGTTACTGTGCCTCAGCCGTACGATAGATTAAATAAGAGACTACTACAGGAGAGCTCGTATGAGTGAGTAATTGGGGAGAAGAGGAGGGTCTTTCGTACATCTATCCATCCCCCTCATCCTATGGGACATGGTGAAATGCGTATATATATGGGTACGTATGTATGTCGACATTTATAATCAGCGAAGAGGGAGACGGCATACCCACGGTGTATGTAGTCTCCATGAGGGGGGTGGCTGGGCGGATTCACTTAATCCACCCTGAGTCGCCTTCGAATATGCAGTTACGAAAGGCGATACGCGCATTCAAACCACCTCGAAGCCGGAGTCCATACATCCAATCTGATACACAAGCCACTAACAGTAACCACATCACGGAATAGTCGCACAAGAGCACGTGTCGATATAATGACCATGTGCGTTTTCTTATGGTAACTCTTCTAACGTAGGTAGCGTTCCTATCGAAAGGATTGGTAGGTTGATTCGATCCTGTCCGTCCCTCCCTCCCTCCAGGTATGCATGCCAAAACATCTAAAAAGAAAGACAGCCGCCAACGTCGGCCCCCTGCCCGCCCACACGCACGCCACCGCCGCACCGCTATGACGAGGAGAAGATCGCCCGTCAGTCGGTCGGTCCGGTGGGGTGATGTCGGGTCGAGACTGCTCCAGAAGGAACGTGGGGGGAACGTCACCACCATGCTCTCCTTTCTCTCTCCCCCGCGCCAACCCATATCCCATTTCTGTCTTTCTTCTTTTCTCTGCATGTCTCAGAATTTCTGTTTCATCTCACTCCATGGTCGTCATCTCGCATCCGCGCCTCCGGGTTCAACAACAAGAGCAGGTATATGCCTCGCCAACAAAGCCAGATCCCTATCCGCGCTGCGCCGTCGGAAATGGGCACAAGCCGTGGAAGAGAATCGAAGTCTATAATGCCGGTTGGTCTAACAGAAACAACATCGATGCTCTCTTGGAAACTGCCGAAGTTCTGTGTTCCTCCCTTCCACGTTCCGGGGTTAAAAAAAAAAAAAAAAAAAAAAAGAACGGTTAAAATTAAGCAAATTAAGCTTAATACGGCTAATTATATCGTAACAGGAATACGTTAACTTTTAATATCCCGTTATTAACGTCATATTAATTTCCGTATTAATCCTTTAACCGATTTAGGTTAAATAACTTACGATATATTTTAATTTTAATACAAAACGTTAATAACGGTTTAAACGCATATAGATTATTTTCAAAAAAAAAATATCCTAAATATTTAAAAATTATTATAAATTATTCGAAACGTAAGAATTTGTTAAAACTTTATAATATATATATTTGTCCGGGTTCGTCAATTAAGACTTGTAATTGAAAATTATATACGTTACGAAAAAATAACTAGTTTCGAAATTACGGAAATAATTTAAAATATTATCGATTACTTAATCGATATTTATAAGCCGTTTTTCCTATTAATAATTTTTTTTAGCGCTTTAAAAAAACGAATTATAATTATATTTTTATAAAGTTTAAAATTATAAAAAAGCATTTTCGTAAATACGAAATTTATTTACAAAATTAAATTTCTGCTAATATTCCATAATTTTACCTTAAAGAATTATTTAAAGTTATTTAAAATTATTTTAAATTTTATTAACGTTATATTAATAAAACTTTTAAAAATAATAAATATTATTTTATTTTAATAATACTTTTATATCTTTTATCGAATTCGAAAACGGAATTCCATTTCGATAAATAAAAAACGTTTTTAAATTAATTATTTATAAACGATTTTTTTCGCGATAAAATAATTTGTTATTTTAAAAATATTTATAAATTTTATTACGAAAAATATAAAAATAACGTAACGAAGTTACTTAACAAATAACGTATTAATTAAAACTTATCAAAAATTATAACCGATAATATTAAAATTTTTTAAAAAATATTTACTTTTTTATATTACATTATTTTTTTTTCCTTAAAACTTATATTAACCTTTAATAATATATTTTTTTAAGCTTATTAATTCCCGATAACGGCCGGTTTTAAAAATAAATTATCGATTATTACTTAAAAATACGTAAGTTATATAAGTTTTTAATACGGGTATTAATACGTTAATTAATATATAGGCTTACCTTTTAACCAAGATATTTTTATATTTTGGCGTAAAATAAAAACGTTTTTTTTAAGCTGGCCGTATTCGTCCGTAATCACTTTTGTATTTAGGCTGCTACCGTATTAATAAAGCGAACGTAAAATTAAACTAAGTTAATTTATACGTATAACCGTTCCGAATTAACGTATCCGATATTCCGAATTAACCTTTTTATCGTATCCTATTTACGAAATAAGTTAAAAAATTTATTACTTAATATTTGGTACGATTATACCGAAAATAATAAGCTTACTTAAATTGCGGAACGTCGATAAAAAAAAAAAATCGAAAAAACTTTTTATATAAAATTTTCGAAAAGATAAGGTTTAAACGTTATTTATTTTGTTTCCAATATCGGCGAAATTAATAATTTCCAACCCATTTTTTAAACTATTATACCTTAAATCGATAACGGAATAATTTTTATTACAGCTAATTTTTTATTAAAGTAGCAAATTTACAATAAGATTACCGTATAACAAAAACCTAACCTATCGCCACCTTTAATTAATTCAGGTACGAAAAAATAAACGGAAATTAAAAACGTAATAATTAAATCGGTAAAAATATAAAAAAAGAAAGTTTATAATAATTTTAAAAAGTTATTATAACCTATTCGGAAACGTATATTAATAAAAAATAAACATATTATTAATTAATTTATATATTTTTAAATAATAAAAATAATCAAATTTTATTATATGTTTTTATTATATACGTATATTAAAATAAAATTTATATATTATAATAATTTATTATATTTAAATAAAAATTTATATATTAAAATATAAAAATTATATAATTATATTAAAATAAATTTTTATATTAAAACTTTTCTTTAAAAAAGTAAATCGAAAATAAATTCTTTAAGTTATAATAATAACTTTATTTAGGTTACTTATTATATATATAATATATTACAAATTTTTATACGGTTAAATTTTTTTATAATTATACCTTTTAATTAATTTTAATTAATTAATTTTAATTTTAATATTATTTTTTAAATACGATAAATAATTTTTTAATTATAACGCGTTTAAAAATACGTAAATTAGTATTTATATTAATATACGTATTAATCCGCGTATTAATCGGTATATTAATTTTAATTTAAAACCGTACGTAACCTCGTAAATTAAAGGCGTCAGAAATAAATATTTACCTTAAGGTAAAGGCAAAATTAAAGGTAAAGGTAAAACTAAACCGAAAATTAATAATATCCCTTTAATAATAACCGGCAAAATTAAAAAGTTTAAACGATTTAAATCCGGTAATAAATATTTTAAACTTTATTAAAAATTTTTTTTTTAATTTTGGTTTTTTTTCGTTTAAATCGTTATATTTCGAAAAATTTACAAATATTAAAAAAATATTTATTTTTTAATATTAAAAGCTTTATTTTAACGCCTTATACGCGAAATTATTTAAGGATTATTTAGCAAAATAAATTTCCGATTTTAACGGTTAATTATTAAAACTTTTTAAAAAGTAATTAAAGTTACCTTTATAACATTATTTATTAATATATTTACGTTAATAATATACGTATTAATTTACGTATTAATTTACGTATTAATTTACGTATTAATTATTTATAACCGTTAATTTATATTATATTTATAATAAACGCGTTACGTTAATAATTAAAAATATAAAGTTCGTTTATTATATAACGGAAATAATAACGTTTATAAGCCTTATAATTTTGCCGGGATACGACGTTACCGGCTAGGTAATATATAAAATTACGTAAAAACGTTAAACCCGAAAAAATAAACGATAAAAAACCCGAAAACGAATATAACAAAAATAATTAAAAAAAGCCCAGGTAATACAAAATAAAATATATTTTATTTAACAAAAAAAAAAAAACCCCCGCCGCTAACAGCTTAACTAATATAAGCAAAATACGGCGTAAAATCCGGATAAGGTATACAAAAAACCCCTTATCCTTAAATTTTTTAACGATTCCGAATTATTTAAGGTAAAAAATTAACAGGAAATCGATTAATACGTTAATTAATACGGTATTATATTACGTTTAATTTTTATAAAGATAATAATTAGGTTTAAGTATAATAATTAGGCGTTTTAATTTAAAAATTAATACTTAAAAAATATTCGATAAAATATAACCTTAAATTATATAAGTTTTTTATCCCTATAACGTTTAATTTATTTTGTTTTTATATAATAAATACTTAAATTCTAAACTAAGTACCTACGGGTAGTTAACTATTTTGCACTTTGGGTACCTACGGATGGTTAATTCGTAGGTAGTTTCGGTCTACCCACGCACCCCTGTTAACCACTTACGCAAATTTTTACCCACCCACGGGTACCCGTGGGTGGAAATTTTAGCGTGGGTGGGTGGGTAGTGCAAAGCCTACATGAAAGAAGTGGAGCGCAGCCAACGGTTACATGTTCGACGTCAAATCTAGGGTGTTCTCGGTTCTATAACCACCCCTCCCCTCCACCCTGAGCTGATCACCACGGGATGGGTTGGACACTTCCTTTCTAACACTACCTTGAAAATCACCCGCGAGACAAGAAGCGCGGAGCATCCCGCTTGACAACTTCGTGCCGTATACAGAATAAAAGGACGAAATACATCCTGCATGGATCTTCGTGCCGTAATACCACAACGCTTTTTGGAGAATCTGGCTTCTCTGCTATTGGCTATGTCTTGTCAAACGTGACTAAGCTGACTTGGAATCTCGCCCGGCTGCTGACAGACTTTGCCAAGTGAGTCTTTGGCTCTCATCTGACCAATGATGATCGTCAAGTGCAAATCAACTTCATAACATCCCATGTTGTAGAGCTGTCTTGCGGCCGCAACACCAGCTCATTGGAACTCACGAGTTTTGTGCGCCCAAGTCCCTTAGTATGCCATATTAAGCTATACCTGGGTCGATGGCGAGGGATCAGCTACGGGGATTCCTTGATCTGAGCGCCGCCCTGACGACCAAGTCGGGAGTCAAGAAGAGATAGGCGAGTGCAGAATAGTCCTCCAAGATGGCGTTAAGTGGATATCGGTCGATACGAATTGCATCGACAAGTCTAGGGTTATAAGCTACGACGGACAGTAACAAGGGAAGGAGATTATCATAAGCTTCAACAGTAAAAGCTTATGCCTAGGTACAGAGCGATATACTAAATACAACCCCGATAGTCTCGGCAGCTAAGTTGAACATTAGTAAAATTCTAAATTTTCAGATGCGCCTTTAGCGACCTTTGCAGATCCTTTCTCCTGCACTTCTTTACTACAGTCATCCGTTCACAAGTTCGAACTTACAACATAGCTATGGCTACCTTTCCCAAGATAACCCATGTCACACCCAGCTCTAACGATCACTTGCACCAGATCGCAAATATAACAACGGGTCTAAGAACATCGTCGTCATAACGGGTACTGGAATCAGTACCAGCATGGGAATCCCCGTAAGTTCTCGAGCACTCCATTTCTTCTCAGTGCTTACCAGACCAAGGACTTTCGCTCCAAAGACGGCCTATACACTACTATATCACCGGAGGCCCATAATCTTTTTCACGCGACCGTATTATCTCATCCTCAGGATGGGCCAGCTTTGGTAGAATTCTGTACCGAATTACGCCAAAAGACTATAAAAGCGGCCTCGACAGAGACACACCATTTTATTAGCGAGCTAAGCGGAAGCGGCAAGCTCGTTAGGAGCTACATGCAAAACGTCAATGACCTTGAAAGGAAGGCTGGTCTGTGTACTGGTCTGGATAGAGGACCTGGCATTCACCCCCTGAGCGCCGCGGGGAAACGGAAACGGAAGCCGTCGAAGAGCCTAAGTGGTACTCCGGACAACTAGATCGAGGAGTCGAATGCGTCCAACTTTGCATGGGTCACTTTTGTATTTTCGATGTATTTATATATCGCAGCGTATTATATGATAATGTGAAGTTATCCACGTTGAAATTCTTCTTATCAGTTTTATGACGTTAATTTAATATAATAACTTAAAAATGGCGTAGTCTTGCATCACAACAGCCTTGAAACCTCTGAGATGCCAGCCGTCGACATGGGACAAGAGGGAAGTTGGCGATGTCGTCTGCCGTTATACGGTTAAATCCCCTTCAAAGGTCAACTATTCCACCTGCATAGATATGGCATTTACTTACTCTGTCGATCTCGACTTGTTCTTTCAGTTGAACCCCGGATGGATAGGGAGTGCTCGACAATCTTGCCAAACCACTGCTACTGCGTTAAGGCCTGTTCGTGATCTCGCTGTCCCCGTTATCACAGTGAGGCTGGTGTAGGTAATTGACATGTCTCATAGATATTGAGGTACCGCTTCCGACAGACGGCCATTGCGCACCCCACCGCGATAATCAGACATGTGTTGGTACAGACAAACAGTGCTGCAACGCGGAGACATGGAAGTGCGGCGGCACTTAGTGAGTTGCTATGGCCCCTACATCGCCGGTTAGCTTAACAGAGGACCGACCTCTAAATAGCGAAGATTGCGCCCCAGCGACCTGTGTTTCGGGTGCATGCATCGGCGTCCCCGACGAGTACTCCATGGACAGAAGTGCGACCCTCAGAACGGAGGGAAGAAGTGCGGGGGCGAACGGGGAGGCTGTTGCAGTCATGACGGCAATCGCGAGACTGGGGAGGCTTTTTGCGCCCCCCAACGACCGCTACCCCCCCACCCCGGGGGGCCCCGAGACGAGGGAGCCGGATTTGCCATGGCAGAATAGTACGACACCCGACGGCTCTTGTGGTGGCCCCGAAGGATAGACTTGCAACATTGTCTACCGGGCATGCTGTAGCGCTCAGGGCGTCCGTGGCGCTTGACGGAGCGTTGTGACGCTGGATCAACTGACCTGGATAATGGAAAGTCAACCTCAGCTCGGAGCATGCAATGGCAATAGTGGCGGTGGTGGTACAACCACCTCCTTAGCCGTGGCTCCAACTGCCACTCTAGGGAGTCTTTCTCCAGATGGCAGTTGTGGCGGCGGGAATAGGTATCGTCGTAAGGGCTCAGACTTTGGCGACTGCTGCAGTGTCGGCGGGTGGTTGCGGAAGCTCTACCTCCCATTGTGGTGGCGGCTGCCGAAGTAGGTTTGGTGATTACTTGTCTCCGAATACCTCTCCGGACGAGACGTATGGTGGCACTACTGGTTACCTCTGCCCAGAGTCTGTCTGAGTCTGGGGATTGTTGCAATTCAACTGGCTATTGTTGGAATACCACTGCCCGCTGTGCCGCTGGATGTCAGCCCAACTTCGGAGAATGTCAGTCGTCTAATATCTCACCTGATGGCACATGCGGCGGCTCTAATGGGTATGCTGCAACTCAAGTGGCTAGTGTGGAGGCACCAGTGCTCATTGTGGCGGACGATGCCAGTCGAAATTTGGTGAATGCAGTAGCTCGAACGTCTCGCCTGACAGACCGGGCGGGCCTGATCACAGAAGGTACTCCTGCGGGGGTTCCGGATTCGGGGGCTGTTGCGACTCCGGTGGATATTGTGGAAGGACAGTGAACCACTGTGCCTTAGGGACGATACTTCTTGAACTCTGGGAGCAACCGGACTTTGTGCTGCCACATGATATAGTAAGCCAAAATTCTCGAATAGCTGTTTGACGTCGAATATACCCACGTTAGATGGGAAATGCGGACCTAAGAAACGGGGGTTTACCTGCACAAAGGGATGTTTGACGAGCAATACTGTCCCGCAGCCAGCTTTTGCAGGACGACAGCAAGCCATGCCGGATCTGGGTGGTGGGTCATTCGCCTCAAGTTATGGTTCTCTACGCTAATCCATTCACGACAGTCTAAAAGCATTTCGGAAGTGCTCCTGGCACACAGGTCCCAGTTCGTGTTTGATTTATACACATTGTGCATGAAGACATGTGCGGTCATATCCAGTGCTAATTATCTTGTTTATAATTACCATAGGAAAAGCTTCCATGAAATCAGAACTTGGGCTGAAAATAGTATAACCTTCACCCACGGACAAGGCCGCCTGGGTTCCTGGCTTACGTTGAGATATCCACATAGGTCGGTCTCCGCACGTAGCCCGTCCGTCATGGTACTGATAGATCCGAGAAGAGACGCTGCTCCCCCTATTAACAATCGCGGATATCGCACCTCTTGATGGTAATCAATATGTATTAAGCACTACGTAAATAATATAGTGATCGCATATTCGCGCTCTTTTAGTGTTATGTGGCTCTCATTCCGAGGGTACCCGGTCTCAGCGTCCCCTTGCAGTATTACACCGAAAGCCTGCTGGTGGATTCCTAGTCAATTGCGAGTTATCGATACCGCTTCACGGACTGCCAAGCTCTTTTTCAGGGAGAGTGTGATGGCTCGTCGTGGATATAAGTTCGATGGGGCTCCATTCGCCGCCGTTCATCATAGCTTCCGCCGCCCTGAAGGCCTTTAACCGCGTCTCCTGCGCATGGGCTGACAGCACAGAGGCCTGCGAGTCGTCCTGGAGGTCTGGTTCGTCCGCATGAAGCGGATCTTCCTTGCCCTCGCAGAATTCTTCGTAGCTGCGTTTCATCGGCCGCTGGGGAGCATGCGGACTTTTCTCCTTGGCGAGCGTTTGCTCAGGCTGAGAGCCATCTTCCTCTACTGGCTCATGGTGCGTGTCATAGGGCGTTGCATCCCGGGTTCTGCTGTTTACCGCAGACCCCTGCTCAGGTGAGTCGGTCGGGATTCGTACAGGACTTGACGCTGCTGGAAGGGATGAAAGGGTACACTGCGTATCGTGGGGGTCGTTCGAGTCTCCGCCGTCATTCCCCAGGGACTCGCGCATATTCTCCGCCAGTATATCGTGTGCGAAAGTGTCCCCGGAGCAGCAGTCACCGAAAAGGCTCCGTATGGTGATACCTCTTCGTTCCCAGCTAGCGAAGTCAAACGTGCAGGGCCAGACGTCCTTGGGCTTGAATGTCTGCACGAGGTGCCTCAACTCCGGGAGGGATGAGTGGCGGGCATAGGGGAATACGATACGGTTGGGCAGCCCCTCGGGGAGTTTCGTTGCAGCCGGCTCATCAAGAATGTCCGGTAAATCCTTGTCCACACGGAATGAAGACCGTAAGACATCGACCACGTTTACTGGGATGGATTGGACCGAGGCTGTGAAATCCGGATCAACTCTAGGTGGTTCTCCTGCGCCGTTGAGTAAAAAGCTAGCGAAGGACACCTGTAGTAACTTGGGAACGTTCCTGGTCTCATGAGCCATTTTTGTCTTGGTGCAGGAAGTTCAGCTGAGAGGCAAAACTTACGTCTTGATCAACCGTTTGATTTCACCGGGCGTAAGATCTTGTTGATCTGATTTCTCGACAAGATCGTCTCCGCCGCCGCCAATACCAACTTCGACCATGTCCTGCCCGTCCTTAAGGTGCGCGACGATAGGTTTAATCCAGACCACTGGCTTGTTGCGTATATTTGCCATAACCGAGCAGCCTGTGCCCTTTTCACAGCTGTGGATTCTAGCATCCTCGTTTCTTGTAAGACAACCTTCTTGGTGGCTATTCCCACGCGTGAACCCGACGAGGTAGGGCGCTTCTTTTGCCAAGTGCGTGTGAACGGGGAAGCGATCATCGGTAGACTTGGTGGCAGAAATAAGAGACTTGTAGATGCGCAGCTTGTAATCGTCGACGTGTATCTTTGATTTTGGCTTAGCTTTAAAGTACTAAGATGAGAATCGTGATGTCCATGCTTACTTTCGACCTCAAGGCTTTCGCGAGAGCGATCCAGACTTCTTCATATCTGCGATGGGGTCAGACAAGAGTCGGCCTGAAAAGATGCATGACACCTTACCCATAGGTCCAGGCCTGGAAATGGAAAATGGTATCGTCGGGATATTGAGCCACCTTTTCAAGGAGCTCTTGCAAGCCTTCAGCCTTTGTCTGGATATGGTAGTCGTCTAGCACGGATGTATCCAGGTAGATGCAGTCAAGGCTTCGGAAGCCGGACGAGTACTCGAGAATGCAGGGGTTCCGAGCAATAGCATTCACCCACCATGGTTCACTTCGAATGTCTCCGGTGTACAGCACAGCCTTACCGTCCCCCTCGACGAGGAACATGACAGCGCCCACGCAGTGGTTGGCATCGAGTAGCGTAACTTGGATCCGTAAACCAGGCTTGAGTTTCAACACCACGGGTGTCTCGAGTGGAAGAGGCTTCACGAGTTTCTCGAGTTCTTTATACGTCGGATTGCGCTTCTCAGTAATGCCTTGTGCATAGTTTAGCCGGGAGGGGATCTTCTCTAGGCGGAGAAGAATCTCCCTCGTCGCCGGCGAGCAGTAGACACTGAGTCCCCATCAATCAACAAATCCCCGGGAGATGGGATGGAAGACGCACAAGGGACTCTTCAAGGTGTCTAGCCCCCTCAGATGGTCACTATGCACGTGACTAAGGAAGCAAGCCAGAGGCGGCCGCCGGTCGAGTTCGCAGAAGTAATCAACTAACCCATTCCTGGTAAGCGGGACGGGGTGGGGTGGTAACAAGGGGTGCTTGATTACACACTTCTGATGTCGGGAAATTCGCGGACAATACCCATGAACGTGGACATGGTGGCTGGTGTTACGCGTTGTCAATGCAGCGGAGATAGCGGATGTGCCAGGGAGTTTCCGAAGTGCTGTGTCACGAGGATGTTGGCACATGTCATGCAAGAGGCTTAGAAGACATCAAAGAACATGCTGGTTTCGAAGCGGAGAAAAGAGGGCATTTCAACCAATTGAAGAAGACTATTTTCAAATTGGTCAGAACTGGAAGTTCCCCCGGGCTGCATACGCAGCTGTAGGCATCTTTCAAGTGCAACCAGCGTTTGCAACGTGGACGAAAAAAAAGTTGATGAGGGAAGTACATTTTAGGGTCTTGTTTAGTGAAATGGTTTAATTAATTGTCTTGGGCGCTTTCGGGGTTGCGCTAATATCTTTTAGAGTGATCGGTATAATCTCAATGTTGCATATCAGTATCAGATATCGCATTTCTGTACTACGTATTACCTATCGCATATTAGAATCACTCGAGCTCTATCGCTTATAGGGAAATAGGCCATAGATCTTTTCATGGAAATTCTTATAAAATAACCCAGCTATGAATAATAGGCAAGGAAATTAGTAGTACAGACTCTTGGAAGGTTCTTTACCCCTGTATTAGTTGGAAGCAATCATAAGCCGTAGCCGTAGCTGTGGCCTTTCAGCTGCCCCTCAGGAGTTAGTCTGGATTCTAGCGTAAGGGTCCGGTAATTTGAAACTTCAACGGGGTTTTTTCAGCTCCCTCAGCTGCAGTTCTTTCTAGCGTAGCTGCGTCAGCTCTTTTCAGAATGTTTAACAGCCGAGGCTTGGCGACTCGTAGATGGAACCAATCAGGGGGTGCCGAGACTCTCAGCTGCCCGGGTCTCCGCCGAGTGCAACCCTGGAGCGACGCCTTCCGGATACTATCCGGGACCACTTCGATGCATTTGCCAATTGACTCCTTACCATGTGTCCATCCTTATCAGACTCCGCGCCCCTTCTCCAAAGGAGAAAGATGACCGCCCTCGCTTATTAGTAGGTAAAACCGAAGGTATTGGGCACAGTTGAAAATGGGGGTCACTAGTCGACTTTGGCTGCGAACCTGTGGTCAATCCGAAACCGACCCTAGAGGTTCAGGCACTCCTCAAGATTTAGACATAATGCTGCCCCTTCATCCTCTGATTGCGCCGTGATACTATTTCCACCAATTCTTCGTTCTTACTAATTGAAGCGATCCCAAACATAACATTAGACGACATTGCTATGGACGTCTCGAGCGGCACACAGAGAGTTAAGGTCTCTCTGGCTCCTACGCAGAGAACATTACTCCTCACATTATACGCGAGGGTCGTAGACGCCCAACAACCAGCGCCGATCGTAAACGACACGCGAGCTGCCCAAGTCCTCAACCAAGTCGAGCATGACCCGGCTGATCTGCGGTGTAGCGAAGCGCAACAGGCAGTGCTCCTGCTCCGAGCCCGACAGCTCGACGAGTGGACGACCGAGTTCCTAGAGAGCCACCCCGAAGCCACCATACTGCACCTGGCGTGCGGCCTCGACAGCCGTTGCCTGCGTCTGAAATGGGGACCCAAGGTCCGCTGGATCGACGTTGACTTTCCCGATGTCGTGGACCTGCGGACCAAGGTCTACGAGAACCCCGAAGGCGACTACCAGCTTGTCTCCGCCGACGTGACTGACGACGAGTGGCTGAACCAGATCCCCACCGACCGCCCGACCGCCGTCGTCTTCGAGGGACTGACTGCGTATCTGGAGAAGGCGACGGGGAAGGCCCTTATCCGCCGACTGGCCGAACATTTCAAAACGGGCCAGCTGATCTTCGATACGGTCGGGCCCATATCTCTCTTCCTCCAGTCTCTCATAAAGCCGGTCAAGAAGGCCGGCGCTGAGTTGACATGGGCGGTTGATGACGCTGAGGCCCTCGCGAAACTGCATCCCCGGCTGAAATTGCGCGATTGCCTGCGGCCGCCGGAGATGAAGGGGTTCAACCATGTTGCTCGACCAACCCGCGTATTCTTGTTGACGTGTCGACGTCTACCTCGGTTTCGAAACGTGTGCTTGTGCCTACGTTACGACTTTTGACAGCGGGGCCGTCTGCTCCTTGTTTTACTACGACATAACGATCGGTGTCAGAGTTGCACCATACAGGCAGTCACCGGCCATACACGCTGCAAAATGCCGACTGAACTAATTCGAGAGGTTGACCGATTTACGCTTGAAAAGATGCTTGCCCGTTGCCCTGCTCTTCTGTTTGTCCGCCCTGTAAGGTCGTACTTATACCCCTATTGCTAAACGGGCAGCTACTATGAGATTGGGAAGAT
This sequence comes from Monosporascus sp. CRB-9-2, assembly GCA_004155915.1. Classification (NCBI taxonomy): domain Eukaryota; kingdom Fungi; phylum Ascomycota; class Sordariomycetes; order Xylariales; genus Monosporascus; species Monosporascus sp. CRB-9-2. The sequence goes on from QJOA01000013.1 coordinate 32,603, forward strand.
GAGGGACGCCCATCGCATGATGCAGTAATCGTATTATCAAATTAGGTAGTATCCAATATAGCGTCGCAGTTACCAAGCTTCGTCTCGTTTCTTAGCGGGAGCATGCGAGTACGAATGAGTTACGTACAGTGAGTGATGTGTCGCTGCTACTTTCGGGACAAATAGCCATTACTGCACAAGGTCCCCCCAGCTTGCGACCAGTGCGACGCTCGGGCCCTTCAAGCTTTCGCTCTTGCCGAAATAGCCATGGTGAAGAAGGATCGCTGCGGCTACCTACCCGACTACTACTAACATGTTCGACTACAGCGCCGCTGGTGGAGCGTTCCAAGATCGGGACTTCGCCGGCACGGCCGTAGCACCGGGTGGGGATGCGCTGGGACCGGCCGGATGTCTGGCGTCGGCGACCACATCGCGGCATTGGTGCTGAGATTTCCGGACAAAATGGCCTTCGAGAAAGCAGGGGGCAATGGCGCATTGAGCTGGGCCTCTTTGGTGAGCTGCGCCTGTCTGCCCTGCTTGACCGGTTGAGTTCGCCAGGGGTCGAAGGCCACCGAAGTCCACCGGTTGCGCGATCCGTTGCGTAACCGCCAAGCCCAATCCACCCATTTAACCTTTTCCAAAATGGACATCCATCCATTTGAAGCCATCGTGGTTGGACATAGTGTCCATATGAAGTAGATTGTGGCGTTACATACAAAAATATGTGGCTGGTAGTATACCCCAGCCACTCCGCCCGCTGGGGGATTACCAGGATTAATCAAGGACCGGGCCATCTATATGTAGATTTCGCCGGTTCCATCCATATATTCTGAGGTGGGCGTGGTTGGTGGAGTGGGGTTGTGTTGCTTCGACCTCTTGGAGTTCGCGGTAGCCCTAAACTCCGTGAACACTGGGGCGTCACGGGACAACTTGTACCGACCGGCTCCCTAATATCGACCCTGTGCGCCCCTGCTCCCGTGCTCCATAGTACCTCAATAATTGTCAGATGCTTGGCAGGTTTGGTACTTGTTCGATAATATTCGGTCGTCTTACTGGACCCGTCTCAAGAGGCTTTGCCCAAACCCGCGTCGTCCTGGTCCTCTGCGTGTTCTAGCAACCTTAAGTTATGGAGAATTCAACAACGAATCGGTGCTCATACATCCCTGGTGAAGCTCAAGGTCAACAGCCGCAATGCCAGACCCGTCACACCCTTGAAGTACTCAAGGACAGCTATCCCGCAGTTGAGCCAAATAGCGAAGACCATTAGCGCTGTTAGGAATCGAATCTAACTCGCTATTTGGCTCCACCTGTACCTGCCGGACCAATAAAAAGCCATGGTGGCGCTCGGCTGGCGCAATTATTTAGCCGATTAAGAATTGTGGCCTTGAAGGAATGATGCTCATTGGCTGTGGTCGGGAGCCGTTAGAGGCGACGTGGCTTGCATCATGCAAGGGGGACAAATTCCTGACTAATTATAAACTTCTCAAATGCCATCGAAACAGATCTCTAGAGACCATACCAAATAAATGTCATCAACTTCTCAAGTGTCATCGTAACAGATCTTTAGGGAACATGCCAAATAATCGTTATCAAAGGCCATCGACGTATCAATTTTAGATTAGTCGCGTCTTATACAATACCACTCTCGCCTTCTGCGATGGGACTATCTCAAAGCCTAGTCACTCGAATCGAGATTGCGGCCACGCCAGAAACGGTTCGATCGGTAGTACGTTATTCTTCTTACCTGGCACGTAGCTACGCTAACAAGTTGTAGTTCCTAGACTTCCAGCGGTACAAGGAATGGCATCAAACCTTCTACATCACCCCCCTGGACCGCAGTAAACAACCTATGGATTTAAAGCCCGGAGACCGGCTCGAGGTTGACGTACGGGGGTTCTCGTTTAAGTCGACAGTTGTGGTAAGCGGCCCAAGCTTGGTTCCAGCAGTTGTTATACTCGTGGACTAACACCTACAAGGAGAACTCCCCGGAATGCTTTCAATGGCTTGGAAGTATTCCCGTTCTATTTCATGGAGTGCACCAGTTCCACTTCTCCCACAGCCAGGAGACGCCCGGGGGCACGACGCTAGTCCAGAAGGAAGACTTCACCGGACTTCTCGCTTTTATGATGAGACCGGGCTGGAGGATGGAGAAGCAGTCGCGGGAAAACTTCGACGGGCTCAACAGAGACCTGAAAGCGGCCGCGGAGAAGGCGGCAAGTTAGTTATCATGTACCGGGACATCGACGGTGGAAGTGGGATCCCGGATAGGGGACTCGTGATCTAAGGGTGAGCTGGCGGACCTCACATTTGACGTAGAATTTCTTTGTGTATGATACCTTGAGTGAATCCTCTTCAGTTTTAGGACGATTAGCCTAACTGTGATACGAATACAGAACCGATCAAAATAAGGTAGATAACTGTGCCTGACTTAATCTCTAACCAACTTCAAAACAGTATCATTGATTTGTTTAAAGGCCGCTGCCGAATGGGAAACGGCTACGGGAGTCGACGTATCTATAAAGGGGTATTCTGGCACCCTGTGTGCGGCACGGACGTAGAGATATTACGGTGCCGAGGTCCCGAATGAGCGGCGGCACGGCGATCTGTGGCACGGCGACCTACTGGCATGGCGACCTCTGGTATGGACCCTCGGCACGGCCAAAATACGGCACGGTGACCTAAAAATAGTACCACAGTCAAACGCTACATTGCCAAATGCCACCCCGGGCCCACCAACATTCCGGATTCCTGTGGCCAGGCCAGGTTGCCACCGCGATCCGGGATTCGTCCAAATGCCCGGATTCCTCGTATAGATAGACCTAGGCATCCCCCCATCCTCATTATTAACTTACTTTGCAACCACCCTCAGCGGATTAGCAAAAGAGGCATCATGTGCGACGCTATGGACATCGAAGACGAATCCACTGAAATAGACCTAGCTTCTGATTCAGTCCGTTCTCCCGTCTCTTCAGCAACAAATTATTCTAGCGACTCATATCGGACAGAATACGCCGCCTGTGAGAAACAACAGAAGATGTTCAAATTCCTGCAAAGAAGCGGCAGCTGCAACAAGAGGCGAAAGCAAAGCCGAGGTCACGTATTCCACGCCAGAATCCAGAGCGGCGACTCTAACCAAGAACAGGATGCTAGAGATTGTTCCCGGCCTTGCCCGGCAATACGTACTTACCTTCTTCCCCAATCATTTTGAGAGGGCCCTGGACAGCTGGATATCGATCCTTATAGGGATTACGATACCTGATAACGTAGCAAGCTCGGATCCCTGTGTCATCAATGCCTTTAAGTTGCTAGACAATGCTAGAACTGATGGAGATAGCATACTGTCCAGACTCGCTTATATTCGGTTGGCACACGTATTTGAGTCACTAAAAAAGATCGTTGCCTCCTATCGGCGAAACGGACAGCTTCTAGCTCGAAGGTCCGGCTACCGCAACGCTTCTATCGCTATTAATATATATATCGATGCTCAAGAACAGGCTAGTACCCCTAGGGATGAGGTGGAGAAACGTAATCGAGTCGCCCGGCGCTGGAGAACACTCGCAGGACCGTCGCCTATCTTTGTCATTATATACTCCGAAGCAGCGGAGGGGCTCGCGTATGTACTCCTCTTCGTTATATATGCAGCTTTATACTGACTATCTTAAAGCAGCAGATTATCGATAAAAAGTCCTGGACCAGACCTAGAACTGCTAGCCTCCATTATTGTGCAAAATGCACCTGCCGGGATGTCAAAGCCGCTCGGCATCTTGCCATAATAGCAGAGTGTGCAATCAGGTCACATCCGTCTGTTGATGTGGGTCTCCTTACAAAACTCAAACAGGACCTGCTTGGTGGATGAAAAAAGGTATAGGGAGGTACGTGGGCTTATGGCCGGTGTCTGGTGGAACATGAGGTTTCGATGGGGTCAGCTGGACCTTTGGCCTGGCCACAGTTTCAGTGGATCAACCAAGGCTCTTGGCGCATCTTGTGACATTTGGTTGTGGCGTTTGGCTGTGGCATTTGGCTGTCGCCATTGGCTATAGCAAAACTAGCTTCAGTAGACTCGGTGTCGCGTAGCCGCTGCACCAAAAGACTGGATTGATAAGTGCGCACTTATTGCGGTACTTATCTGACACTCGGATATTTGTAAAAGCCTGGTAGGGGGCCTGGACTTTTTGGTGGAGACCTGCGGACTTCGGTGGGCCTGGACTTCGGTGGACCTGGACCTCAGTGGACCTGGACCTCGGTGGACCTCCAAGGCGGTGACCCCAAATTTTTGCGTTTCGTTGCATCCCAGTTCATGGGCAGGTGGTTGACACAAAAATTCGCGCGTCCCAAATGATCTAGAGACTTTACGGACAATTTTTGTATGAAATATAACATATAAAAATCGAAGAAAATAATTCTTACGCAAAGGAAATAATTGAAAACCGCCTGGAGCTTTCAGTATATACTCATCTGTTGAAACTAATAAGTTATTATTCAAGGAGTCGTTGGACGGTTATTTGAAAGTGCGCGAAGTTTTGTGTCAACCACCTGACGGGCACCCAACTGAGCCTCTCCCGGGCCACTTGGGAGCCATTTCGAGCTCCCTGCCCAGGAAAGGACCTGACAAAGTGACATCATAGCTCCATGTTTGACCTGCAAACAGCTAAAAATAGCCAAGAACTATGAAGGACCCCCTTTCCCTTTCTTTCCTCCCCGTCTTGCCATTTACCAATTAGTAGATCTACAGAAGATTAGGTAGTAGGATAGAAAGGTAAAAATGGAAAGAGGAAAAGGGAGCTTCCACTAGTAGATCCACTAGAAGTGATGGAAAGATAGAAATAGAAAGAGGAAAAGAGAGCTTCCACTAGTAGATCCACTAGTAGAGATGGCGGTACTGCTCTGAGCCCCTGAATTGCCCTGCGCAGCGCTCTCCAGCACTCCAGTCAACGCACCAGGTATCTGGAGTGACTGAATGCTGCTCCGCGTCGTTCGACTCTGCCGCGCCAAGATGGCCCAGGAGCTGTCTCGCTACGCGGGAGCCAAATGCTCAGAGACGCCGTGCCTGGGAGCGGGGGCAAATTCAGAGGGTGTTGGCATGTCCATGGAAGCTGCGACCAGGAGCGTTGTGCCGCTCACTTGTCGGATCGAGCGATTCCCGCACGTCGAGGCCAACCATTGTTGTTATTTCTTGAAATGAGAAGGGTCTGGGGCGTCGCTGATAGCGGTTGGTTGGAGTCTTGGCGTCCGACGGCGGAAGCGCCTCGGGTGCGTTGTCAGCCCGCACTAATCCTGTTGGAACCCGTCACGCTGCCATCACGTTCGGCGACCCAGCCGCACAATCTCGGAGGCACCCATCCAGCCCGGAATGTCTGTCTGTCGTGGTTGTTGGTTGGAGACTAGAGACGGGGTGGATGATAAATAAATGTAAGGGCCGCAGCCGATGCTTCCATGACAAACCCGAGCTCTCTCAGCTGTCTTTCACTCGGCCGGCGGCTACAGATGTCAACATGACCCGCTTCACCACACGTCTCATCCATACTACATCCGTCATCGGCATCTTGTTAATATGCGCGTTGGCAGTCTCACCGCCCCAGGGATCATTCGGCAGACCGGCCGTCATCTCGGCATCGCCCAGCGAGCTGGACCTCTTTGTCATCGCGGAGGATGGAAAGGGGTATTTAAGCTCGATGGGCTCGGGCAGATCTTCATCGATACCAGATGACCAGTTTTCTGAATGGCGGGCCCTCCCGACCCTCGCCATGCCATCTCGCGCTAATCTCACAGGAGTTGTCGACGGCGCGGGCAACGATCACGTATTTGTCGTGGCATCCAACGGCACCATCCACACCCTATCCTACCAGCACCCCGACATTGGTGACTGGCGTGCCATCGAGGGTCTCGAGACGAGGCCGGGCTCCACCGTCGCTGCTATCTTGTTCGAAGGCCGAATCGAGATCTTCGCCATTGGTCCCTCCAACCGCATCTACACCACTTCTTTGCCCACGACAAACACCTCCCTGACGCCTTTTGACTGGTCTAGAGTCGGTGAGATCCAGACGCCCAACATCGCCCCAACCGCCGCCGCGCTTACGGGGGACGGGCGGCTGCACATTTTTGTCACGGGCGTCGACCGTTCGACCTACACCGCGTCGCGCACCAACAGCTCGGAAGTTTGGTCCGACTGGGAGGCGGTAGCCGAGGGGCTGGCCGTCCCAGGAGCCGCCATCTCCGCCGTGTCCCGCTCAGTCGGCCAGCTTGATGTATTCGCCGTGGGCTTGGACAATATGGTCTGGACGGCCGCCAAACATCCCGGCGACACGGCTTGGCGCGGGTGGTGGCAGATGCCTGGCTTTAATGCCGTTCCGGGTATCGAAATCGGCGCCATCTCGCGCGAGACCGACACCCTCGACGTCTTTTGTCCCGACGCAGACGACTTGAAGATCTACCGCAACTGGTGGCCCGGAACCGGCGAGGACGGGTGGTTTGGCGACTGGAAGCATGCCAACACAGGCCTGGCGGCGACGGGCACCTCCATTGTTCTGGTCTCAAAAGCGCCAGGCACGGTCGATGCTTTTGTGACCGGTTCTGATGGGGCCGTCTGGCAGGCGACTTCGACCAGCGTTGAGGATGGCTTCTGTGGGTGGTGGGTCATTGGTACAGAACCTGTTCCTCAAACCTGTGATAGTGCGGAGGGGGGTTCGTCGACTGGGACTGCGGTGACACCGGACACTACTCAGGGTGCTGAGCCTCCGCAAGATACTCAGCCGAATTCGGGTTCGATGCCACGAGTCATCGAGGGCTGGGTAGTTCCGATGCTGGCTGTTTGGGTTCTGGGGTATCTCATTTTATAATGGCGAGCTGCTTCTCCAATGTCAAGGCCGCTCCGCTTAGAAGAGGCTGTCAGCACGTGGAGTTTGGGTCGCTGCTAGAAAAACGAACGGCCTGAGTAACACTGTCCAAATACCTACATAAAACGAAAAAGACTAAAAGAAGGCTTTTAGCGACCGGTAATGCTAATTGCCAAGCTTCGGGACAATGTGTGCGTGTCTATGATTTGGGGTACTATTTGCATTGCAGCTTAGAGTGTGATCGACAACGCTTTTAGGGGCACAAATTAGTGGCCTAATGGCCTATTAACCACCACCTCTTGGCAGAAAAGACGCGGCCAAGACGCTAAATACCGAATCTAACCCGTTTTAGGTATAGTTTTCGTAATGGTTGTCGTAAATAAGTTCGTTATACCTAAAGCAAAGTAACTTTTTGCCCGGAATTATTAGAGTTTCTAAAATAACTTAGATTAATAGCAGAAATTAACGAAAATGGTGCTTTTTAAGTAATTGTTATTAATAGTTGCTTAAAAAACGTTATTTTTATTTTATGAAGTTATTAAATAATAAATTTATTAATTCGAAGCTATTTTTATCGTTATAAGTCGTAAAATATAAAAAAGGTTCCGATTTAGGAATAAATTTAGCGTACGGTAATTATTTTTGTTATTATACGGGTTTTGCGTATATTGCGAAAGGTTAAAAAAAAAAAAAAAGGATCGGCGATATTTACTTATGGCGGAAAGAAAAGTTTATAACCCGGAAGGTTTTGAAATTTTATTAAGGTTCGCGGAAATAATTTTAAATGGGTTAAATTAAAAATTAAAAATTTTTTTCCGTATAATAAAGTTTTAATTTTTTTGGTTATTATAATGGTTTTAGGATTATATTAATTTTGGCGATATCCGTTATATTTTCGTTATTTAAAGGTTTATAATATTTTTATATATTATGGCCTTTAACGAAACGTAAAGGAATACAATTAATCGGTTTTTTACTTTGTAAAATATTATTTATTTTATCGTACGTTAGTTTTTTAAATATATGGTAACGTTTTTCAGTATTTTCGTAAAATAACCGAATATAAGATATTTTACGTTTTCGATCGAATTAAATTTTAAGTTAAAATAATTTAGCGGGTATATCGGGGTAATTAATGGCATTTATTTTTACGCTTTTATTAGGTAAAGTAAGTAATACGGATAACGAAATCGTAAAGGTTTTATTTTGCAGAATATATTCGTAATTGTAAGGCGTAATGGAATTTTTAGTTACGTATTAGCCGGCGTTTAAGGTTTTATATATAATTTTAAACTTTTTGCGGATATTATTTTACGAAATTTTAAGGTGCTACCGGGTCGGTTTTATTTAGTTGATAATGGTTTCGGTAGTCGAACGGGAATTATCGTATTTTTTCCGGCGATTAGATATTATTTTTAAAAGTAACGATTAAGTTAAAAGGGATTATAAACGGTAAAGAAATTATATAACTTACGTTATTCGAAAATTAAAGTTATCGTAAAATAAATATTCGGTATATTAAAAAAGAAGTTTAAAATTATACGGTATTCCGCGTCCGAATATGGCTTAATATTATAGGTCTGATTTGTATATACCGTATATGCCTTATATAACTTTATTAAAAAACGGCAAAAAGGATATGGATAAAGAACGAAAATTTACGAAAATTAAAAAGGATATTTTTGAAGAATGGCGTTAACGCGTTACTTTAAAGCTAAACGGAAAGTTTTTTTATAATATACGGTAGCGGATAATTTTAAGGTAGTAACGGAGTTATTAGTAGTATATAGCGATAATTTATAACGATAATTAATAATTAAATTAAAAAAAGGTTTTTTAATTTTATAAAAAACGTATTATTTTGCGGAAAATACGTTACGTTATAAAAAAGTATGTACTGAAATGGGACGGGGAGAATCGGTCCTGATCAGTGCATAATCGAAAAGCGTATTACGAATAAGCCCAGGGTTTAAGAGATAATAAAGGTAACGTAAACTGTATTCTGGTGTTAAGACTAGTATAAAAGCAAAACTATAAAAAATAAGTGGTAATGTTCTCGGGGTTAAGCCCGGCGAAAAAGAACCGCTAGAAATATATAAAGGCTGTTGATTAACTGATCAGTTAGGCCATATATCCGACCCTATATCCTGTTCCATTTTAACCCTTTTTTTATAAAATAAAATTATTTTTAATTTATTTTAAGAAATAATTAAATAAAAATTAAACGTAATTAATTTCCAATTCCATAAAATATACATAAAACTTACTGATTAATTTAGTTAACATTTACGCAATTTGTTTTCCAACTTTCTTAATTTAGGACTTTATTCTTTACGTTTAGCTAAATTTTCGCGTTATTTAACTTTTTCTCTTTTCTTTTATACCTTATCCTTATTTTCCTATTTAACAATCGAGGCCTTATATTTGGGCCAACCAGGCCAACCTTAAAGGAAGTATGGTTCCGGTCGTTATGTTATTATTTTATAAATATCTCCCACCTATTTGTACGGTATATTATACCGGCCTTCTACCATTACTTATGTTCGCTAATTATTTACGGCCGGTCGAAGCTTATATTTCGGTTCGAAAGTAAGTTTAGGGGGCTATGTCGGTTATATATATTCGGAATAAGTGGATTATGGGGGAGGCATTAAGGTTGCGGTAGTTTATAAAGTTAACTTTTTAAAATCGTTTTTTTTTAATTAAAGGAAATTAAGCTTAACTATTAAACATTCCTAAAATTTAAAGCTTTATTAATATTTAGCTTTTTATTATCATCGCTAAACGGGAACAAAAATTTACCAGGTTATAATTTTATAAACTTTAAAATATTTTCCTATTTTAACGTAAATTTAAGGTATTTTTTAATCGTTTTTTTTATGCTATTTAGTATAACGCCCTTTTCGTATAATACAAACTTACTTTATCGTTCTGGGTTATAAATAATAAAATAAAACGCGCAAGTAACCTATAAACCGTAAATCTAAAACATATTTTAGGTCGGTATATTAACGATTGTTATACGTACAGGCGGGTTATCGAAAGTTAAGTTTTTCCAAGCCTTTTAATATTTTTATAAAAGTAATTTAGTACGTTTTTCGAACGGGTAAGTATTAAAAAGCACGATCGTTTTTTTTGATCGGATATATAACATATTAACTTAATAACCTTTTTTTTTGTTACCGATTAATATTTTAAGTTAAGTAACGGACTAAACGTATTTAGGATTATAAACCCGGACTGCTTTTTTTATTTTACTAGGGATGGTAATAACCTAACCTTTATTAATTACTTTTCCGGCTTTTAAAATAACGGCCATAATTCCGGATAAAATATTTATAACGATTATTTAAATAATTATTATAACATATTATAATCGTAAATACTTTCCATTTTGCATAATTATTAAAGTTTATTACAATCCGGCCGATATTGCATTATTTTAAAGTTTATCGGATTATAAAAAAGGTAAAATGGTTTTTCGTTATAAACGAGTACCATTTTTATTATATAAGGTAATAAAAATAAACCGATTAAAATATAACTCCGGGTTTGGTATTATAAGGGGATAAAGGGTACGGTTTTTATTATGTATCTTATATAATACGCGGTTTATATTATCGATATCTTATATAGGTATATTAATAAATTAATTAAAATCTTTAAAATATAATATATTTAACTTTTTAAATCCTTCGTTTTTATTTTACATAATATACTTCTTGGACGACGATATTATAACTGGTACTGGGCTAATTAAAATGTGCAGGTATAATTAAAACGATGTATAATAATTAAAGGTAATAATAATAATAAATAAAAGTAATATATAATATATAGGTATATATAGATGTAAATATATCTATATCTGGATGCAAGTATGTAAAAATGTAGGTAGGTTATAAATATCGAATTATATAAGTGCAAAAGTTCGTTAAGAAATAATACCGAATTATGTACGTAACTAATTAAATATATATAAAGTTAATATATTAAATTTTGTCATAAAAAACGTATACGCCAAGAAAATTCCTAATAATTTTATCCGATATTATATAAAAAGAGATATAATCGTCGGTACGTTTCTTTAATTAATTATGCAATTATTTCTGCACCTATACTTTTTTTATAACTTTTTTCCCATAAACCATACCAACTTTTCCCTCCCGATTATATCCATTTTTAAAACTTAACATATATCCAAATATATATATAAATATATATATAATTATTTCCGTCGTTTTAATCAATTTATTATAAGTTTCCGCAAATTATTAAACTTACGCAGCACCTAGGGTTCTCGTAAAAATGTAAACCCAAGTAAACTTGTCGACCCCATAAAAAAGTTGTTTATTAAAAAGCAATCCGGACCAGGTAACAAATTATCAGGTTTTGGTAATATTAAGCCCGTCGATCGCAGGGTTAAGCAAAACATGCATAAGTTTAAACATATTTTTGCTTAACGTCGTAAGGTTCTGGCTGCATCAAATACGATTATATTTTTTAAACCTACAACTTATCGTACCGATAAAGCCTTAACCATTAATCGGGGTATTAAGCCTTTATATAACCCTAATAATATCCGCAAACCTTAAAATTTAATATATCGCCGGGTATTTATTTACGAACTAACTTTTTCCTTTTAATACAGATTCCGTAATATAATATTCGATTAAAATACCCTATTATTTAAAATACCGGTTATGGATAATTTACAACTTTTTAAACCTTAGCCTTTTTAATATATATTACCGTTAGTTAAGGTAACAAAAAGTTTAATACCCAGCTTAATTCTAGGTACCATTAAGCAAATAACCGGTAGCCGCCGATTAATATCGATCGTACCTTTACTTTTTAAAATATCCTAACCTTATAATATTACCTTAAGGTTTTTATTAACGGCATCAATAATTTTAGCAGGTTTACGTATTATTAATCGGTTTCCTGGATCATTTTTAAGCATTAAAATATTACGCTTTTTTAACCTTTAAATTAAACGTTAACGGAAATTAATTTAATTTTAAAATAATTAAAATATTATATATTACGTAACGTTTAAATATATTAAAATAAATATTTTTTATCCTTTATAACATTTTTAACGAATTCTTATTAATTAATACAAAATATTCGGGGTTATATTTATTAACTTGGTCGGCGGTCCAGCTACCAGTTAATATATGCGATAACGAATCGAAAGCGAAAACTTTTAAATAACTGCAAATATTTAATTTAATATAATCATTATATTTTAAAACGAAAATAAAAAGCTACCGTTTTATCTTATATACGTCAAGATGTTTCGGGCCGGGCTTACGGGTTTTTTTATATTTTTGTTTACTAAAAATTTTCGGTATATTACTGGCTTATTTATTTAAATTTTCGAAATACTTAATATTATTTTTTGCAAACTATATAAACGACGATATAAAATATTAAAACAACCCGATTAATATGGCATATACCTATTTTTTAGATATTAATTAATTCCGAAATTTTATAGAAAATTTTATAACAATTACGTTAAATTTATCGAAAATTACAATTATACCTTCCGAAATAATCGGTTCGAAAACCTTAAGGCGAATTATAAACGGTTATTACAAATCAAAAAGGATATTTATAACGATATTTATCCGATTATAAAAATATTCGATAAAAATTAATTTCGGAATAAAGTTAAAAAATATATTTCGGATTTTTAATACCGGGCGAATATAATTAAACGTATTAATTATAAATAAAATATAATAAATATCGTATAAAATAATAATAGGTAAGGTAATAATAAAGCGTAATAAAGCTTTTATATTTTAATTTTTCGTAATTAATCGCGTTAATTTTTTTCGCTTTTTTAATCCGTTCGTTTCCGGTATATTACTGTCGTTTACGATTACGTAACCTTCGAATTAATTACTAAATATTTACACCTTAATATTTATTTTTACAGGTTTTAAAGTTTTAAGCTACCAGTTTTCTGGTAATTTAACGTTAATAATGTTAAAAATATCCGATATTTTATCGTCGGGTCGATCGGTAAGCGGTTTCGTTTAATCGTTTTTTTGTAAATTAATCGGTTTTTAATATCCTTTTTTGTTTTTTATAAATTATTTTAATTTATTAACAGGGAAAATTTTTTACAATTTTATCCTATTAATTTTTTTTAAACAGTAAATACCTAAATTAATAATATTACCGATTAAATATAAACCAGTTTAGCGATACTTAAGCTTTATGTTTTTAAACATATTTATATATCGTAACGTATCGTATAATAATACCAAGTCGTCTATTTTTAAAGGTTTATCTTTTATCCTGTTTTTATTTTTCTGGTTTGCAAATTTAATAACCTTATAACGTTAATTAACAATAACTTTGGTAACCTTAATTACGTCCTTAACTTTCCTTTCCAAAAGCCAAATTTTTTAAGTAATTAAATTTTCTTTCGGAGTATTAAAATTTTATATTATAATTTTCCATATTAACAGGATTATTTCGATCGGTAAAAACGCTTTTTGTCCGTATAATAATTTATACGGGCTTAGGCCGTAACTTTTTACAATAATATTATCGGCAAAGATTATCTTAAGCAAAAGTTTAACCCATCCTTTACCGGTATTATTCGTCGTTTTTATTAAAGCTTTAACGATCGGGACGTATTTTTTTTTAACCAGGCCTTATTACCAAGCGGCATATATAGTTCTAACCTTTCGCTAAATCCCGAATATATTATAAGTTTTAATTATTTCGCTTTTATTTTTAAAGTTACCATTTATTTTAATCTTAATCGGAATACCGTATCGGTAAAAAATATATTTATCCAAAAACTTTTTAATCGTTATTAACGTAACAAAACGTAAGGCTTTAATTTCCAAATAATCGGATAATTTATATTTCGTTTTAACCGTAACTTTATAACCGTTATTATTAAGCATAAATTAAACATTAATTATTTAAATAATAATTATATTAATAAGTTACGAAAAACCGTAACTTTTTTCGAACCGTCGGTTAGCTATCTTTTAACATTTTATATACGCCCGTATTACTTCCCGAATATAGCCAAATAATCCGCGTTAATAATAAAAAGTTATTATATAACGATAAATTAAGTTTCGTTCTTTATAGCCATAATTTTTATAATATTACTTAATTACCGTAAATTATTTTTGTTTAATATCGACAACTTTACGGCTACCGTATCGCTTATCCGCTTTGCGCCATAAAATACCGTTCTGGATATAATACTTTAACGCCTTAATTTTAAAAACAGCTTTTTTTTTTATTAAGGCTTTACGCAGCTAATTAAAAAGGTTTAATGTCGTAAGGAACCTAACGTATTCCTGTAATTCCTTAAACTAGTTCCTAATAAAAGGTTTTTGCTTATCCGTTTTAATAAAAGTTAAGGCTATACCGGTTAAGATAAGGTTAAGCCGAATAACGTTTAGCTGGATATTAATAAAATTATCGATTTCTTTTTTCCATTAATCGTCCAATACATTAAAAATTTTAAGCGGCTTTCGGGATAAATTATCGGCGGCTAAATTTTTTTTGCCAGAAATATACTTAATTTCGAAATCGAATATCTTTATTTAGGTAATTTAACGGGTAAATACGGTTCCAAGTAAAAAGTTTAAGGAATTATTAATTTAAACTATTAATACCTTAGCGTCGGTTTTTAACATAAATCGGATTCCGTAAATATAATTTCGGAATTTCCTTAAAACCTTAAAAACAATTTAATATTTCAGTTTATTAGTATCGTAATTTAGCTTAACGCCTTTCCAGGTATTATTTTCAAAACGCGCAAAATATTCGATATTATTAATTATTTAATTAAAAGTACTTTTAAAACCGTTTTTGCTTATATTTATTTTTATAATAATTTTACCTATAATAAAACTATAATCCAAAATAATTAAGGTCGGGATAATAATAATCGCTTTCTTTATATTTTTTATAACGCGATTTTAATTAAATCCTTAAACGAAAAGTTAATTTTTTCGGAATAAACGTATAAAGGGCTTGGTTTTAATAACGAAATATATAACAAAAATCCGGTAATAAATAACGATACTTAAAAAAGTTTTAATTTCCGAAACGTTTTTATATAACGGAATTTTTCAGGATCTTTTTTACTTTAATTATATCCGGTTACCGTTTATTTATCCCATAAAGAAATCCGATTATAACGGTTATTTTCTAGTACCATTAAGATTTTTTTATATTAATCGATATACTAATAAGCTCGTAATTAATAAAGGTTTTGTTTATGTTAACGATATGCTCGTATATAAATCGCCGAATCCCGGAAAAGATTTTTTTATCGTTATATCTTATTTTTAGGCCCTTAATACCGACGTCGTCGACAAATAACCGGGTAATATCGGGCATTAAATCGTTAAAAATCCTTTTTATTACGTGGCAAAAATAAGCTATAAAGTTAATAAACTTTATAAGCATATTAATATATTTAAAAAGTTTTAAAAATATCGCGAAAATAATAAAATTTTTATTAGCAAAAGTTAATATAATTTAATCGTAACCGGAAAAAAAGTTTACCAAAATAATTAACGAATATATAACAAAATCCGCAAAAAATTCGTCGTAATTTTCTAGCATAAAGGCATTTTATAAAGTAATAACGTTTAATTTAATAGCAAAATTAATTAATTGCAGGTTACTGTCCTTTTTTTCGATAAAAAACCAGGTATTTTTATACGCGGCGTAAAATTATTCGAATATTTTTTGCTAAATACGTATTCGTAATATTTCGATTAACTTATTTTTAAAGTTAGCCGGTATTATTATACTTTTAATTTGTTATATTTTATAAAAAATTATCCGGATTTTATAATTTAACGCGATATTTAATTTAATCTTGCTACAGTTTTGTTAATTTTAAACTAAGGTAGCCTTTTTACGAAAAAGTATCTTTTTAAATAAAACCTTTTTAATACGGTTAAACTTATTACCAAGCTGATTAAAAATAACCTTAATTTTTTCCTTTATAAATCGGGTACCTTATAACATGGTAATAAACCTAAAAAATAAGGCAGTTAATAATATACCAGGTTTATTAGGTTTTTTTTTATTTTGATTAATAACTTTTTAAACCTTTTTAAGCTTTTTAACTTTCCAGTTTAAGTTTCCGGGTAATATTAATCCGTTTGGTGGTATATTATCGACTAGGATTATTTTCTTCCATTTCGGCTTATATATCGTATTAATTTATACGGTCCGATTATTATTAATTTTTTGCTATATCTTGTTTTATAATATTTTATATAAAGTATATACAAATTTTTTATCGCTAAATTGGCCTAAAATAATATTTCCGGGTTTTAGCTTATTACTTATAACCTTTTAAATTATTTTAAGGTTTTAATTAACATATATATTATTAATCGAAAAAACGTAAGGGCTTATAACGTATTTATCCGTATTTTCGTTTATAAACCTACTTTCGTTAGTAAAACGGCTTATTATTTTACCGGCTATTCTTTTTTAGGCTTTTTATTAATACGGATATTGCGCGTAATTTTTTTAATAAGGATTAAAGGGATAATAATTTTTAACGGGCCAAACTTTAAGGTTCTTTTTATTCCGTCCGGGTTTATATTTAATATTATTTTCGATTTAGTTATAAAATTAAATCCTAGTATTAATAATTACGTAATATAATGGTTATTAACGATAAACAAAAAAATAATAATTAATCGGTTAACTAGCTAGACGGATATCTTAATAATACCTTTAAACGAAATTTTTTTTTAAAAATTAAAGTTTATAAACGATATACGTATTTGTTTTATAATTAATTTATATCGTTTAACGTACGACGTAATAATAACGTTAAATTTAGCTCCGGTATCGATAATTTTATTAATTAGATTTTCGCCGCCTTTATAGCTTATTTTAATTACCAGTTTAAATAACGGGATAATATATTCGGCTGGGTTATACTGCTGGATTAATAAAACTTTGGTTTTTTTCTAACTTTTTACTTTATAACCGATATTTATAATAAAAATCTTAAAAATTTTTTTTACTTTTAAAAATTCCGATTTTCATATTTCAATTTCGATTATTTTAATCATTTCCGTATTTTTGCGATTAAGTACTTTCAGAATTTTAATAACCATAAAGTTCTTAAAAACTTTTTCGAAATCTAGGTAAACCTCGATTAATTCGGACCAAATAATTTTAAATTTTTTTTTAAAATTTTCTCGGATTTTCTTTTCCTAGAATTTAATTATATGTTTATCGATTAGGCCTTTATAGGTAAAGGTATTATCCGTTTAAATAATATCGTTTATTTATAAAGTATTAACTTTTATCCGAAAAATATTATTTATTTAAACGCCGATTTTTATATTATGGAATGTAAGTTCCTTAAATATTAGATTATTATCGTTAATTTCGTATTTAATTTTATTCCTTTTTATATCTTTAAAATTATCTTCCTTATTTTTAAATCGCTTAACCATTATAACGTTAATAAATACCGCTAGTTAATTAAAGTTGTTAATTTTTAAAGCTTGGATTTTTTCCAGATAACGGGTACCTTTACTTTCGACGGGGTTGCTTTAAAATTATTCGCATAAAGGTACCTTTTTATAAAACGGTTTTTTTTTATAATTAACGAAATATATTATATTAATTTCGGTTATTTTAATTTAATTAATATCGGAATTTTATCGATTTGGTTATAAAATCGTAATATATTTTTAAGGTTTAGTTTAATTAATGGTATCCGGGTCGGGATTGGTTAATTAATTATTAACGTCCCGGAAAATGTCGTCTTGCCGATTAAAATACCGTATTTTTTTTTAAATCGGGCAGGAAAAGCTAATAAATTATAAATTTATTTTAAAATCTTTTTTTAAATTAAAATTTATTATTCGATCGTTTAACTTTTTAAAATTTAAGGGAATTAAATTATACTTAAAGTAACCTTATCCTTTAAAGCTTTAAAAAAAATAATATAGCCGTCGTCGGCAAGTAAAATTAATCCGGTAGTTTCCATATTAACAAATAAGCGGTATTTTTGCATATTATATCCAAACTTTTGGTAAAATTAATAAATACCTTAATCAAAATTACCAAAACGTTTATTATAACTTTAATAACTATTTCGGTAACCTTTTTAATTTCGGTATTTACCTTGTTTACGGTAAGGATTTAATCGATTAAATTTATCCGGTTGGAAATTAACTGCATTAATCGACGGGTCGGTATTATAATAACATATCCAAAGTGCCTTTTATCCTGGCGGAACGTAATATTATAATATCTGGGTTACTTTTCGGTTCCTTATTTCTTTTTTAAAAACTTCGAAATTTTGGATTTATCGGGTTTAGTTAATTTTTAAATTTTATAATACGTTTGTAATTTCCGATACCTAATTAATCCGGTTTAATAATAATTATCGTAAACGGGAATTTCCTGGTCGTTATAATTTAAGCTATTAGGCCGAATAAAGCCGATCCTTATTTTTTAGCTCGATGTTAAAACGGACGCCTTCGTATTATTGCTTACGTCCTTTATATTTAAAAAATGTAATCTTATTTATGGCCTAGCTTTTAATTAATATGGAAACCTTATCGTAAATTATTGTATATAAGTTTTTAAGTTACATATTCGAATTATTAATAATTTTTTCGAAATAACCGGCTAATAATTTTTTTAATAAATTTTTAATATATTCGTTTTTATTAATTAACTGCTTTTTTTGCCTAACTTTTTTCAAAACGTTTTTTACTTTAACGGCATGTTTTAAGTAATAATCGTAAACCTAATTAAAATTATTTCGTTAAGTTTACTTAATTAAAGTTTTTAATCGATCCTTAATAATTTAAATTTACTTTAGGTTTTGTAATTTAAAAGTTTTCAAAATAATTTTAATTACGTTATCCCATTTGGTTACTTTATTAATAATTACTTTAATTCGGTTTTTTATATTATTATTATCGGTCCAAAATAATAATTCGGCAAATATTTTAAATTTCGTAAGTTTGTATTTTTTATATAATCGAGTAATTTTTTTAACTTAATTAATAATTCCGATTTTTAAAAAGCAAAGGTCCGGATAGGTTAATAAATCTGGAAAAACTATAATAAACGAAAACCTATTTATAATAAAGGTAAGGAAACCATATTCGGGCTGATCGGTTTATCCGAAAGGTATAACGTCCGGTATAAATATTGCAAATCTTATAAATAATTTTGAAAAGTTTTAGGTTGATATAATTTCTCGTTTTTTCGGTATTTCGATAATAATTTTAAAGATTATTTATATGCTTAAATCCTTAATAAACTTTAAAAATTTGATCGGATTATTATTATTCCGGGGTTTAACTTTATTAAGCTTATTATCGTAAAGGTTTTTTGTTAATCGGTATTAAGCGGTTATATTTAAGGCAGGGTTTTAATTTTTCGTAAAATTAAGGAAGTTTGGTATTAAAAATAATCCGTATTATAATTAAACTTAAATAATAATCTTAAAAAATTTCGATAAACTTTTAAAAAACTTACTAAAACTTATTTTAAATTAATTAATATTATTAATTTTCGAATTATTTAAGCTATAAAATATTATTTTAACGGGGATATATTTAAGCATAAAATAAATAATTATCCGTAATAATTATCTTAAGTATATTTTTTTCTTTATCGAATTTAAAAAATAAATAACTTTTTTTTTTATTAATCATTTAAATAACCTTATTTTAATTAATATTACGTCGTTAATTATTTAACCGCACTTTTTCCAATTTATTAATTAATATTTTTATTATTAACTTAAACGTTATAATATTTAAACTTAATAAAAAAAATAAATCCTAAATAATACCGCCTAATAATAACCAAACAAAATATTACCCGATTAGCGCTAAAAAAGTCCAAAATATATCGCTTAACGTTTTTTTCCTAATTCCTATATTATATTAAAAAACGTTATTTTTTTTTCGGTACTCTTTTTTTACCTGCAAAATAAATAATTTTACAACTTTATTCCTTTTTCTGTTCGTATTCGCTATTCTATCCATATTGTTAATTTTATCGTCGCTGTATTTATTTTAATTAATC
Organism: Monosporascus sp. CRB-9-2; assembly: GCA_004155915.1. Taxonomy (NCBI): domain Eukaryota; kingdom Fungi; phylum Ascomycota; class Sordariomycetes; order Xylariales; genus Monosporascus; species Monosporascus sp. CRB-9-2. Next base: position 52,507 of record QJOA01000013.1, read on the forward strand.
CAAATCCTAATAACCACGTCGCCAGCGACGTAATCTTAACTTTTTTAAACCTTATTAATCAAATCTTATAATTTATTTTACCACGTAATCTTCTTATTAATACGTATAATATTCTAAATTATATAATCGATTTAAAACTTAAGTAATTAATCCAGGTTCCGATACCGGTTACCGTCCGCGCTTATGCTTCTTTGCCGTTTTCCGAATAAAGTTATATTTCTAAATAAGGCATTATACTTAAACAATTTAACAATTTTTTTACTAATCGGAAAAGGGTTACGTCGTTATCGTAATTATCAATCGTTTACCGTAAGTCGCTATCAAATCTGCATAATCGTAATCGTAATCGCGCTTTTGATCAAAACCTTATCCCTTTCGTCTTATAATCGAAGATCGAAAGTTATTTCGGTAGTTAACTAAAACCAATCTCCTCTCCTTAGCAGCTAAATAAAATAAGACGGGAAAAATCGGTCCTAATCAATGCATAATCGAAAAACATATCACGAATAAGCCTAAGGTTCAAAAGATAATAAAGGTAACGCAAACTGTATTCTGGTATTAAGACCAGTATAAAAGCAAAACTATAAAAGATAAATAGTAATGTTCTCGGGGTTAAGCCCGGCGAAAAAGAACCGCTAGAAATACATAAAGGCTGCTAACTAACTGATCAGTCAGGCCATATGTCCGACCCTGCACCCTGCTCCATTTCAGTACGTAAGGAAAGAAAATGGATTAAAATTGGTTAAATATTAAGTTAAAAGCAAAAACTATATGTTATAATTTAAATTAAGTTTTTTAAAATTTAAAAAAACTGTTAATTTATATGCAAATTTTAAAAAAATTAAGTATTTCGGGAATTAATATAAAATAACTTTTTTTTTGTAAGTTTTTTATTTAGGTGCTTTTTAAATTAATAGGCCTTTATTGCTTTTTAATTAGGCCTTTAATTAAGCTTTTTATTTTTAACGTATAATAGAATTTAATACCGAACTTTTTAAGCGATATATTTTAATAATATAATAAGAAATATATGATCATTTTTATATTAATTAATTCGTTTTTATAAAGCGATTATAATATAGATTTTTAATCGTAATTTATCGTAAAAGGTAAGGTTGTTTTCGGGTACGAATATAGATAAAATTGTTATAATTATTTTTACAACGTAAAATTTTTTGCAAAACGTTAATTTTAAATTTTTTTTTTAAGGTTTTTAATTTTTATAACTTTTTTAAACTGATTAACCTTTATTATCTTAACTTTTTTATATATATAAATTTATATAGTTATTTTGGTTATAATTATTAAATCCTGTCGATTAACGTCTTTAAGTAAGCTATTTTTTATTTTTTTGATTTTAAATTATTAAATATTATAGGATTTATTCTTTTTTTAAGTACCGTATAAGTTATTAGGAAATTAAAAGCTTGGATATTATCCGTAAGGTTATTAACGAAATAATTTATTGCCTTTTTTATATTTTTAAAGTCTTATATCCGGTTGAAACCGTGAAAATTTATCGAGATAAGTTTATTTTCGTTTAATTTTTTTTTCGAACTTTTTTACCTTTTAGTTGAAGGTGGTATTTTTTTTGTTGTTTGCGACGAAAGTACCGGAAGTTGTAAGTTTATTTTTTTATCGCCTGATAGCTGTTACGGCCAGCAAGATATAGCTTGGTAGCTAGTTTATTGGCGCTATAAACGAAAATTCTAAGCTAAAGAAAAGAAGAAAAGAAAGGCAGAGTTGTAAAGTGCGTAAAGATTTATAAATGTCCCCACTTTTTGTATGGCAGGTGGCTAGTTTATGTGGCAGCTGTCAGTCTTATATAACGGTTGCCAGCCTTACGGTTTGATCCTGGTGGCTGCCGTTATATTACCCCTTTTTAAAAACTTGTATACGACTAAAAAAAGTATGTAAGTTTTTATTAATTATAGGTGCCGTTTTTTTTTTATCGGTCCGGTTTTTATTTTCGCGGCTTTATTATTATCAAAATAGTTTTCGTTAATTTCGGCGGCAACTGTTACGCGTATTTATTTTTATAAGCGGACCGGTAATTTAGGTATTTTAAGGTATTTTATATAAAACCGTTTTATTACGATCGGAACGTTTTTAAAATTAATTATGGAATATTATATTTTATCGGAACCGTAACTTTTTTATTTAACCTAATATTATAACTTTTTATAACGTTTATTAAATTTTGATTATTTATTTTATTTTATTTCGAACTTTAATTTATTATTAATCTTTTTAAATAACGGTAATATTTGGATTTATTAAAATAACGGGTTATCGTCGGTTTTACGTAACCGATCGATATAAAATAAGTTAATTATTTTATAACTTAATAGTAAATTAAAAACAAAATTATATTTGCATTTTTTTATAATTTTAAAAGGTTTTATTTATTATAAGTTTAAATAAATAATTAATATTTACGTTACAAAACTTTTTTACGGAAAAAAACCTTATCGCCGACTTTAAAATTAATTAGGTAATATTTTTTAATAATTTGCGTTTTTTAACATTTTTACGTTTTTAATACGGCTTTTTACGTAAACGTTTAAACGTTTTTAATTTATTTAACGATTATTAATATCCGTTAAATTAATTCGATTTTTACCTTTATTATATTTAAATTTAACGAAAATATATTAATTAACGAATATTATAATAAATTATACGCAAAATTTAATACCGATATATATACGTTTTAATCGTTTTAATATTTATCGATATAAAAACGTAAACGTTAATTTAATTTTTAATTTATAAATTTAATAACTTTTTAAATTTACGAATATAAAACGTTTCCGTAATAATATTTTATATCGGTAGATTTATTTAATTTAACCAAAAATTAAAAAATAAATTATTTTGCGTTATTATTAATTTAAATAATAAATATTTTTAAAAAAATAATATAAATATCGATAATATCGGTTAACCAAGATTTTGGCGGTATTAATCTTTTTATTTAATAAAGTTATTATAGTTTTGTTAAATTTATTAATAAACGTTTATATATAATTATAACCGTAATGGTTTTTTGGTATATTTTTTCCGTCGATAACGACGTAATTTTAAATATTATTCGGAATAAGAAAAAAGTAAAAAAATTCCGGGGTTTTATTTCGAAACGTTTTGTTCCGACGGTAATCGTAATAGTTCCGAATATATTATTGAATATTTTGCTTAAGCCGGGATTAAGTATATTTTCGTATTAATATTTTAATTATTTTATTTTGGTTAAAATACGTAAATAATTTAAGTACGTAAATTCCGCAGATAAATGTAATACGGAAAAAAAATGTAGTTATTAATTATTTTTTCGGATATTATTAAATTTTTATCTTTTTTACTTAAATTTTGCGCTTTATTTTCGCGACGGATAAAGTTAATTAAGTTAATACCTTGCGGAATATTTTTAATTCGTATTTTAGTTAGTATTTTGTTGGTAATAACGATAAAAAAGTTTAATTATTTTAACGGAATTAAAATTTCTTTTTTTTTCTTTTTTTTAGGTTTTAAATATAAATAAATTTATCGTTTTTCGTAATAAACTATTTACGATAACATTTTTTTTGTTAAGTTAATATTAAAAGATAATATCGAAATTAAGAAAAAAATCGGTTTATTAAATTTAATACGTAAAAAGAATGTATTTATTTATAAAATATAATAAAATTTAGTAATCGGTAATAATAAAAAACTTTTATTTTTAAAATTTAAGGTAATAATATTTAAAGGTTTGGATTATAACGAATAACTTTCGATTTTAAATAAGATATATCCTTTTTGTTAAGGTTATAATTTTCGAAAAATATTTTACGGATTTTTATTTAGTATTTTTTTATTATTATTAAATAATACCTTTAATTATGTTATGGAATGCGTTTAGTTTTATTTTAATCGATCGATTAAGTTAAAAAAAGGTAAAAATTAAGGTTTTGTAAGTAAGCCGTTTTATTTTTTCGAAAATTTATTATTATTTGGATTTTATTACGAAAAATTTTTCTTTAATAAACGATTTAACGGTTTGATTATACCGTTTTTATAGTAATAAAATATTTATACGTAATTATAAAGTTTGTAAATAAACGGATTATAATACGGTTATTAAAATTTTCGAATTTTTGTTTTTAAATTACTTTAATTTTAATTAGGTTAATAAAAATATTTATACCTATTTTTATAATAATACCGAAATAATGTATTTTTTTAACGTTAAACCGGAACTTTTTAATATTTTTTTAAAAGTTAATTTTATATAATTAATAAATAACTTTTTCGTAATATTTTTAATATTTTTTTAAAGCCGGAATAAATTAATACGTTATTAATATAAACATTTACGTAATAATCGAAAGATTTATATAATTAAATATTAATAAACGATTATTATTAAATAAGGCTTATTTTAAATTTAAATAGAAATATTTTTTATTGAAGCGATTTTTAATAAATTTTAAATATTATTAAGTATTTCGATTTAATAATAATACGAAATTTATGGAACGTCTAAATAATATCGATTTTAATAAAACGTTTAACGTTTTAATAATTAAATATAATACCGTTAAATAAAAAGGTTAAAATCAGGCGATTTTTTAAATATTAATTCCTTTAACAGTAATTAATATAAAATCGGTATTCTAACGAATAAGGTTTTAAGGTAAATAAAATTAAAACTGCATTTTGTTATATATATAATTTAATAAAGTTTATTTTTAATAAAAAATTTTTTAATAAAAGCTATTAAATAAACGTCCGATAAATAAAGGGTTTAAAGGTAAGTATCGGCCGGTTAAGTTTCAGAATTACGTTATAATTAAGTTAAAAATTTAAGAAAATATTAAGTTTTTTTTTCGAATTTTTTTTTTAGGTAAATAAAAGGTTTTAGTAAAAGTTTCCGGATTCGTTTTACGTATTCCGGAGTTTTATTTTCGGGAAAAAGGATTTTTTAACCGTTATATATTTTTTATTTTTGTAAAGCGGTTAACGTTACGATATTTAACTTTTTAGTTTTAAAAGAAATAAATTTTTAAGATAACGAAAATTTGTTTTATTATTCCGTACGGAAATCGGTTTTTAATTTGTTCGTTAATAAAACGATAACTGCATTATTTTTAATAATTTTTATCGCGAAAATAATTAGCTTGGTATTGCATATAATTAACTTAATATCGTATATATTCGGTATATCTTTTTTATTTAATATATTTAGCGAAATAATAAGTATAAGTACGGATATTAACGTAAAATTATTTTCGGGTTTTTTTATAAACGTCGGAAAATTTAGTATTATTTATCGGCTTTTTTTATAACGTAATTACGTTAATTAACGTTTTTTTAAATTTTAAGGTCGATATACTCGTTTAATACGTATCGGGTTAAAAGTTTAATCGTTAATAAGAACTTCGCTAAAGTTGGAAAGTTATCGGGCCAAATAATATTTTTGTTTTTACAGTTTAATAATAAATTATATTTTTTTATTTCGTTAAAACCGATAAAAATATCGTATTTAATATTTATATTTTAAAAACTCTGATTAGGAAAATGTTATCCGTTAATTTTAAATATTATAATTATTTAAATTTCTACTTAGCCGGCGGGTTATTTTCGGTAATTTTATAATTAAATTAAATTTTTAGCCGGATAATACAAATTTGTAATTATTTTTTCGTTTATTTAACGAAAAAAGAATTAACGAAAAATCGGATTTATATTCCAGTATTATAAAAAATGGTAATACGTAAGTTAATTTTATTTACTTAAATTTACGTAATTTTAATAAAAACTTTATATTTTTTAAAATTATTTATTTTCGTTATTGGTAATATAAAAAGGCTTATTAAGAAATTTTTTAATAGATTTTTTTTAAATTTATTAAAAATAAATAAACTTTTTATTATTTTTACTGTAACGATCTTTTTTTTGTTAAGGTAATTATTAGCCTTATATCCCGTTTTGCTATAATTAAAATACGTATCAACTTTTTAATAAACCTTTTTTTAGCTTTCGATAAAGGCTTGCCGGTATTACCTGAAATATTCGATTTACTGGGATTATTATTCGAACGGAAATTTTTATTTTTATTTTTCGGTTTATTAAGGTTATATAATCGGGGCTTATATTTTTGTTAACGTTTTTTATAAGTAAGCTGGTTATTATAAGCAACTATAACGATACGGTTATAAAACTTTTTATAAATAACCTTAAAATTGCGGTTATTTCTAAAAAGGTATAAGTCGAAATTTAAAAAATTATATTTTTATAAAATTTGCTTTTATTCGTTTTCGGTAATTTTAGCCTTTTAAACGAAAGCGTTAAATTTAAAAATAAAATCGTAAATATTTTAATTTTTGCCGAGCTTAAAAGTAAAAATACGAAAAGTTTTTTTAATAACGGAAACTTAATTCGGGTTGTGATATGATAATTCCAGTACTTAGATTATTTCGATTACGTAAAAAAAAGTTACGTAATTAATCGGTAACGAATTTTAATTATTTATTCGGCTTTTTTTTCTAAAAAACTTATTAAGTAAATTATATAAATTTTTTCGTTTCGAAAAGTTAATTTATTTATTTCGAACTTATTTATAACCTTACGAATTTAAACGTTAAATTTAATTTTATCGCTATTAAACTTGGTTAAGTTATTAACGTAAATTCTTTCCTTTTGGTTATAATTAAAATTTGCGTTATTATTTTTTTTATATTTACGGAAAACGGGTTATATTGTTATATTAATAAGGCGAAACGTATTAATATTACCGAAAGCGTTATTAATTATGTTTTTTCGACAAGGGCGGTTAACGTCGTCGGAAAAAATAAAGAAATAATAGCTTTATCTGGCTTAAAGGTGTAACGGCAGCCGCCACCAGGATCAAACCGTAAGGCTAGCAACCGTCACATAGGACTAACAACTGCCACACGAACTAGCCACCTGCCACACAGAAAGTAGGGACATTTGTAAATCTTTACGCATTTCGCAACTTTACCTTTTTTTCCTTCTTTTTTTCAGCTTAAAATCTTCGTTTATAACGCCAATAAACTAACTATTATGTTATATTTCGCTAGCCGTAATATTATTTTAAGCTTATTCCTTTCCTCGCTGGCTTAACGATTAATAAATAAGGTATTATACCTTTTTTACGTCGATACGTAACGACAAAAAATAACGCGTTCCAAACTATAACCAAAATTAAAACCCAGATTAATTAGCATCAAAATTAAATGTTTATTAGGAAAAATTATTTATTAATTAATCGATATTTAAAGTAATTCAAATTAATTAAAGGTAAAATTAAAAGTACAGAAAACGAAGTACCTTTCCAAAACCCAGACCAAAATACAGAAAACGACGAATACCTTAAAAAAACGGCAGAAAACGACGTACCGCAAAACGAAACCGAATCCGTAAAAATAAAAAGTTTATCAGATTAAGACTATCAAAACCAAGACCATAGCCATTCAGAAATCGACCCCGATAGGTAGCTGGTCGACGAAATAGTTAACGACAACCAGGATATTTAAGGAGAATTCCAAAAACTTTGCGACGAAATCGTTCGCCTTTAAGCCAAATAAAGCTATTATTCCCTTACTTTTTTTAACGACGCCGACCGCTCTCGCCGAGAAAACATAATTAATAACGCTTTCGGTAATAATAATACGTTTTGCCTTATTAATATAACAATATAGCCTACTTTTTGCAAGTTTGCGGAAATTAATAACGCAAATTTTAATTATAACCGAAAAAAAGAAATTTACGTTAACGACTTTGCCAAGTTTAACGGTAATAAAATTAAATTTAACGTTTAAGTCCGTAAAGTTATAAATAAGTTCAAAATAAATAAATTAACTTTTTAAAATAAAAAGATCCGTATAATTTATTTAATAAGCTTTTTAAAAAAAAGGCCGAATAAATAATTAAAATTCGTTACTAATTAATTACGTAATTTTTTTTACGTAACCGAAATAATCCAGGTACTGGAATTATCGTATTACGACCCGAACTAAACTTCCGTTATTAAAAAAACCTTTTATATTTTTACCTTTAAATCCGGCAAAAATTAAAATATTTACGATTTTATTTTTAAATTTAATACTTTTATTTAAAAGGCCAAAATTATTAAGGATAAATAAAAGCAAGTTTTATAAAAATATATTTTTTTAAACTTTAATTTACGCCTTTTTAAAGATAACCGCAATTTCGACGTTATTTACGAAAAGTTTTATAACCGCGTCGTTATAATCGTTTATAATAACCAGTTTATTTACGAAAAGTATTAATAAAAACGTAAACCTTAATTATACGATTTTAATAAACCGAAAAATAAAAATAAAAAATCCCGTTTGAATAATAATTCCGGTAAATCGAAAATTTCGGGTAATACCGGTAAGCCTTTATCGGAAATTAAAAAAAAAATTTATTAAAAAATTAATATATGTTTTAATTATAACAAAACGGAATATAAATTTAACGATTATTTTAATAAAAAAAAAGGTTACTACGGTAAAGATAATAAAGAATTCGTTTAGTTTCGACGAATCGGAAAAAAAATAAAACCGTTAAAAAACTTTTTAATAATTTTTTTTATATTAATAATAACGGAAATAAGTAACTTTAAAAAATATAAAGTTTTTATTAAAATTATATAAATTTAAATAAATAAAATTAACTTACGTATTACCGTTTTTTATAATACCGGAACATAAACCCAACTTTTCGTTAATTCTTTTTTTGTTAAGTAAACGAAAAAACGATTATAAATTTATATTATCCGGTTAAAAAAACCAATTTAATTATAAAATTACCGAAAATAATTTGCCGGCTAAATAAAAGCCTAAATAATTATAATATTCGAAATTAACGGATAACGTTTTCCCGATTACGTTTTTTAAATTATAAATATTAAATACGATATTTTTATCGGTTTCGATTAGATAAAAAAATATAACTTATTATTGGATTACAAAAATAAACATATTATTTAGCCTGACAATTTACTAGCTTTAGCCAAGTTCTTATCGGCGATTAAACTTTTAGCCCGATATTTGCTGGACGGATACGTCGACTTTAAAGTTTAGGAGGACGTTTACTGCTGCGATTGCGCTATAAAAAAGGCCGATAAGTAATATTAAATTTTCCGACGTTTATGGAAAAAACCCGAAAACGATTTTATTTTAATACCCGTACCTATTATCCCGTTAAATATAATAAATAAAAAAGATATACCGGACGTATATAATACTAAGCCGATTATTTTTATTATGGAAACTATTAAGGATAACGTAGTTATCGTTTCGTTAACGAATAGGTTAAAAACCGACCCCCGTACGAAACGATAAAATAAATGCCCGTTACTTTAAAAAGCTATTTTTTTAAAAAATAAAAAATCGAACGTTATAATAATAACCGTTTTGGAAAATTGGAAGATATATAACGGCCAAAAAATCCCTTTTCCCGAAGATAAGGATTCGGAGTACGTAAAACGAATTCGGGAATTTTTATTAAAACTTTTCATTTATTTAGAAGGATTTTTTTTAAAAAAAGAAGTTAACATTTTTTTAAATTTCCGACCTGGCTATAACGTAGTTCTGGAATTCGACCGGCCGATACCCGCCTTTGAACCTTATATTTATAAAACGTTTATTTAATATTTTCTGTTAAAAAATGAAATAATAAATAAATTATTAAAAATAAATTTTATCGAATTATATATATAAAGGGATGCCGTTTTAGTTTTGTTTATCCCAAAATTTTATTTATCGAAACGCCGGTTTTATATCGATTACTATTAAAAAAATTAATATTTAAAAAATTATTTTATTTTAATTTTTTTATTTAATAATATTATATTTAATTACCGAAACGTTAAATACTTTGTTAAGATCGATATTATTTAGGCGTTTTATAAACTTCGTATCGTTATTAAGTTAAAATATTTAATAATATTTAAAATTTATTAAAAAACGTTTTAATGGAAAATATTTTTATTTAAATTAAAAGTAGGCTTTATTTGGTAATAATTATTTATTAATATTTAATTATATAAACTTTTTAATTATTACGTAAACGTTTACGTTAATAACGTATTAATTTATTCCGGCTTTAAAAAAAATATTAAAAATATTACGAAAAAGTTATTTACCGGTTATATAAAGTTAACTTTTAAGGAGATATTAAAAAGTTCCGGTTTAACGTTAAAAAAGTAAATTATTTCGATATTATTATAAAAATAAGCGTAAATATTTTTATCGATTTAATTAAAATTAAAATAATTTAAGAATAAAAATTTAAAAATTTTAATAACCGTACCATAATCCGCTTATTTATAGGACTTTATAATTACGTACGAATATTTTATTACCATAAAAACGGTATAACCGAATTATTAAATCGTTTATTAAAAAAAGATATACTTTTTATAATAAAACCTAAACAAAAAAAGGCTTTCGAAAAAATAAAACGGCTTGCTTACGAAATTTTAATTCTGGCTTTTTTTTAACCGGGCCGACCGATTAAAATGGAAATAAACGTATTCTGTAATATAACTGAAGGTATTATTTGGTAATAATAAGAAAATAACGAATGGAAACTTGTAAAATATTTTTCGAAAATTATAACCTTAACAAAAAAAACGTATCTTATTTAAAACTGAAAGTTGTTTATTATAATTTAAATTTTCGAATATTATTATTTTAAATTTTAAAGATAAAAGTTTTTTATTATTACCGATTATTAAGCTTTATTATACTTTATAAATAAACGCGTTTTTTTTTACGCGCCAAATTTAATAAGTTAACTTTTTTTTTAATTTTGATATTACTTTTTTCATATTAATCTGGTAAAGAAAATATTGCCGCGGATGTTTTATTACGGAAAACGGTAGATTTGTTTATAATTAAAGCCCGAAAAAAAAAGAAAAGAATTTAGGTTTTAATTTCGTTAAAATAATTAAATTTTTTTATCGTTATTATTAACGAAATGCCGATTAAGGTATAAATCGAAAATATTTTATAAAGTATTAATTTAATTAATTTTATTCGTTACGAAAACGAGGTATAAAATTTAGGTAAAAAAGATAATAAATTGGTAATATCCAAAAAAATAACTAACGATCGTATTTTTTTCCGTACCGTATTAATCCGTAAAATTTACGTATTTAAAATATTTACGTATTTTAGTTAAAATAAAGTAATTAAAATATTAATATAGGAATATACTTAACCCCGGTTTAAGCAAAATATCCGATAATATATTCGGAATTATTACGATTACCGTTAAAATAAAACGTTTTAAAATAAAATTCCGGGATTTTTTTACCTTTTTTTATTTCGAATAATATTTGAAATTATGTCGCCGTCGACGGAAAAGATATGCCAAAAAACCGTTACGGTTATAATTATATATAAACGTTTATTAACAAATTTAGCAGAATTATAATAACTTTATTAAGTAAAAAAATTAATACTGCCGAAACCTTGGTTAACCGATATTATTAATATTTATATCGTTTTTTTAAAATACCCGTTATTTAAATTAACGATAACGTAAAATAATTTATTTTTTAATTTTTAATTAAATTAAATAAATTTACCGGTATAAAATATTATTACGGAAACGTTTTATATCCGTAAATTTAAAAAGTTATTAAATTTATAAATTAAAAATTAAATTAATGTTTACGTTTTTATATCGATAAATACCAAAATAATTAAAACGTATATATATTAACATTAAATTTCGCATATAATTTATTATAACATTCGTTAATTAATATAACCCCGTTAAATGTTATATTAAGTAAAAATATCCGGAATTTATTATCATTAAATTTAGATATAACAAAAATAAAAACCGAATTAATTTAATAAATATTAATAATCGTTAAATAAATTAAAAACGTTTAAACGTTTACGAAAGAAACCGCGTTAAAAATGTAAAAACGTTAAAAGGTATAAATTAATAAAAAACGTTGTTTAGCCGATTTTAAAGTCGGCGATAAAGGTTTTTTCCGTAAAAAAGGTTTCGCGATATAAATACCGATTACTTGCTTAAATTTATAATAAATAGGACTTTTTAAAATTATAAAAAAATGCGGATATAATTTCGTTTTCGATTTGTTACCGAATTATAAAATAATTAATTTATTTTACGCCGATCGATTACGTAAAGCCGATAATAACCCGTTACCTTAATAAACCTAAATATTACCGTTATTTAAAAAAATTAACGGTAAACCAAAATTTAAAATAAAATAAATCGAATAATTAAAATTTAACGGACGTTATAAAAAGCTGTAATATTAAGTTAAGTAAAAAAATTACGATCCCGACGAAATATAATATTCCGCAATTAATTTTAAAAACGTACCGATCGTAATAAAACGGTTTTATATAAAATATCCTAAAATACCTAAATTACCGGTCCGCTTACAAAAATAAATACGTATAACGGCGGCCGACAAAATTAACGAAAATTATCCCGATAATAATAAGGCCGCGAAGGCAGGAACCGGATTAATAAGGAAAAAACGGTACTTATAATTAACAAAAACTTATATACTTTTTTTGATCGTATACAAGTTTTTAAAAGGGGGTAATATGACGGCAGCCGTTACCAGGATCAAACCGTAAGGCTGGTAACCGTTACATGGGACTGACAGCTGCTACACGAACTAGCCACCTGCCATACAGAAAGTAGGGACATTTGTAGATCTTTACGTACTTCGCGATTCTGCCTTTCCTTCCTTCTTTTCTTTAGCTTAAAATCTTCGTTCATAACGCCAATAAACTAGCTATCATGCTATATTTCGCTGGCCGTAACAAAAGGTAAACGATTTCGTTACGGAATTTTTAAAAATTTCCCTGAATATCCTGGTTATCGTTAATTATTTTGTCGATTAGCTACTTATTGGGATCGTGTAACGTAGCTGGACTGCTAGTGCATGCGCTCTTATAAGGTGGATTTGGGTGTCCAAACTCCAATTGGGGTTTGGAATTGCTGATCTTTTGGTCTTGTGGCTAGCGTCGCACCCTCGCTACGTTACAGATCGGTTTTTAAATAATTATGGTCTTAGTTTTAATAATTTTGGTTTTGGTTTAATAAACCCTTTATCTTTACGAATTCGGTTTCGTTTTACGGTACGTTATTTTTTGCTCTTTTTTTAAGGTATTCGTTATTTTTTGTATTTTAATTTAGGTTTTGGAAAGGTATTTCGTTTTTTGCATTTTTAATTTTACCTTTAATTAATTTAAATCGTTTTAAATGTCGATTAATTAATAAGTAATTTTTTTAACAAATATTTAGTTTTAATGCTAATTAATCTGGGTTTTGGTTTTAAGTTTAATCTGGAACGCGTTATTTTTTGTCGTTACGTATTAACGTAAAAAAAGTATAATGCTTTATTTATTAATTACTAGGCTAGCAAAAAAGGGAATAAGTTTGAAATAATATTACGGCCAGCGAGATATAATATGGTAGTTAATTTATTAACGTTATAAACGAAGATTTTAAGCTAAAAAAAAAAAATTTAAAAATTAAAAAAATTTAAAAAAAAAATTTAAAAAAAATTAAAAAAGGCAAAATCGCAAAATACGTAAAGATCTACAAATATTCCCACTTTCTGTATAGCAGGTAGCTAGTTCATATGGCAGCTGTCAGCCCTATGTGACGGTTGCCAGCCTCATAATTTGATCCTGGTAGCTGCCGTTATAATAGTTTTACGTTAATATTAGGGTCGAATTTGCTAGCCCGTATGCTGGCTTTAAAAGGTTTCGGCCCTTTTATAACTTTATTATTATTTTTTCCCGAAATTGTGCTTTTATCGTTAACGTTACTTTTGTTAAGTAAATTGAATTTATTACCGGCTTTTTTAATAAACTTTTTCGAGGCCGTTTTTTTTAATAAAAACGGTACGATATAAGTTCTTATTAACGAAAGGTTTTTTACGAAGTTACGTTACGTTAGGATTTTTTTTTAGGATAGCTTTTTATTTTTTTTCGGATAAAAAAGTAATGCTTTTTTTAATATTTTTATTACAGTTCGTTTTAAATAAGATTGTTACCAAATATTGCATTTACCGTTTTCTTTTTTTTATGTACTTTGTTTTTATCGTATCTCTTTTTTATAGTTAATTGTTAATGCGTTATTTTATTTTAATAATAAGGTTTTCGTATATGGGCTTTAAAATAATAAAACGTTCGATTACAAATTTGTTTTTTATTATATAAAAGGAAAAAAGAGTTATAAAGATTTCGGTAAATTTAGCGTTTTATCGTATTTAAAGGTCCGAACCCCGTAAATATATAATTATTTTTTTTTCGATTTTTTTAAAAAATTATTTTTTTATAAATGTTTTTGTAAATTTTTTTTAACCTTTTTAAAATTTTTCGTAAACCGTTTTTTTCGGCTTTAATTAAGTTAATTAAGAAATAAATTATGTTATAATTTATTTAAAAAGGACGATAACGGTAATATATTTTTAACGATAATTTTTTTATTTGTATTATTGCGAACAAAATTAAAGTTCTTAAATACGAACGCGAAATTTTCGTCATTTTTTTCACGAACGGTAAAGACGTTCGGTTAAAAAAAACCTATCTTTTTTTAAAAAAAAACTAACCTTATAAAATTATTATCGCGAAATTATCGTAAAGCAATTAAAGGGGTTACAAAAAAGGGCTTTAGCATTAGCTAAAGAAATCGCAATATTACCAAAATCGTAATATTACCATTTACACATATAAAGAACGTCAGCTAAGAAAGCGGTAACTCTTTCGGGTCTAGGCCCTGGAATTGATACGAATAATACATTGTTAGTCCCCAATTTTATTATGTATACTGATGTACACATGGTTAATAGGCCATTAGGCCATTAAGAAGTTGTCGATCACACTCTTAATCAGCTTATAATTTACCTCATCGAGATCAGGCCCGATTTTTAAGGTTGTGGTTGCGCCGTAGGCATAGCCGTGGCTGAAGCTATTAATCAAAGAGTAACTTTAAGAATTTGTCAGATACAAGCGTATATTCAGTATTGGGGTCAAAACAGTTGTTGTTGTTGTATTAATCATCGAGTCCTTGGACCGTGTCGGTCGAGGCTTATTACTTGTAAATGTGGCTTATGTAGTCCCCATCTAAGCCATAGGTAATTTCCGTAACGTTCTATCTTAAAACCCTTAATATTAATAATTATCTGATATACCCCCTTAGGGGCTGCTTTTTTAATAGCAGGTCCTGGATACAAAATATCGATTAATTAAAATTATCCTCGAATTTTTGCAAATCCTTATTAAACAATTCTCGAACCCGGCGTTCCTATATCTTTTTTTTAATATCCGTTAACCTTAACTATCGAATAAACTATCCGAAAGACGTAACAAAAAGAACCTTTATTAACCCATTTATAATTATATCGTTTATAAAAATATATACCATTTCGATTTTTTTTCGAATTATTTTTTGTCGTAATTAATAGTTATGGATATTTACATACCTTAATTTCGTTTAAAGCTAGGCAATATTTACGTAGATAAATTTAATAATTTACTTGTTATTATACTAGATATTAATAGTTAAGGTATCGAATCGAATTTCGAATTCCTTAATTAATCGCGATACGTATATAATTTTTTTCGCGGCTTAAATAAGTATTAATAATTCCGTTTTTATTATAAAAGTAATTACTATATCTTGCTTACTAACGCGTTATCCGATAATGCTACCGAATAAACGTATTACGTAAGTTTAGGAACTTTTTCGGTCGATCGAATTGTCGGTAAAGAAAACGTTATTGATTATTTCGAAAGTATTTATTCCGCCGTATTTTAAAACGTAATATTTTGTTTCGAAAAGGTATCGAATAAATCGGTTTGCTTTTATATAATGTTTTAAATTCGGGTTTATGTTAAATTTTACCAATTTAAAAGCTACAAAGGTTATATCCGGACGAATAATAATTACGGCGTATAATATTAAGCCGATTTTTTTTAATATACCTTAATAAAGTAATTAAGCGTAATTTTTTAATTAAAAAATAACTTTTTATTTTTTATAAAAATATCGGCTTAACCGGAATTTAGTTTTTTTTCGATTAATTTAGTTAACTTATTAATATATAACGATTATAATAACTATATTTAATATTTCGATCGGTTTCGGATAACTTTAATTCTTAAAAACCATTAAAATTTATCTTTTCCAATAAGTTAATATTTTATTTTAAGTTAATTAATTACTGCGTTAATTATTTCTTCGCAATTTTTTTTATAAGCGATAACGATATTATCGACGTAAAAAAATACGAAAATATTATTTCGCGCGAAATAATACGGTTCGTAAAGGATAAAAATAAAATTTAACTAAATAAACGTTTTCGATAATTCCTTTTATTAAAACGAAGGAAATTTTTTTAATCCGTATAAGGCTTTAAATAAACATAAAATAGTTCCCGGTTTCCGGTATCCTAATAGTATTTTTATATAAATTTCCTTATTTAGCTTTATATTAACGAAAATATTAACTACGTCGTATTATATTAACTTTAAATCGAATCGCGTAATTATAACAATAAAGGTTCGGAAAATTTTTTTAACAAAAATAAAGGTATAAATATTTTCGTACTTTTTATAAACCTACTAATTATTTCGTACCATTAACCGTACTTTATATTTTAAAAAGTTATTATATTTATCGAACTTATAAACGTATATTTATATATAATTAAGCAATTATTTCCCGTTAACCTTTTTACGGTTACATTTTATCCACGAATTTATTTATTTGTAACTATTTAAATAATCCTTTTTTATTTTCCGAAACTTATTCCTTATAAAATGGTTTCGTAACTTTTTATAAGTTTTAAAAGCTGGCGGAAAATATTTTCGATAAATTTTTTTTCCTACTTATAATAAACGTTTAATTTAATTATGTTCGAAGGTATTAACTTAAGTTTTTATCTTTATATTATTAAGGTAATAATACGGACAGTTTATTATCCGGGCAGCTTATACCTTACTTATTTGCTTTCCGTATTTTAATTTTATTACCGAGTTTAGGCGTTTTA
Source organism: Monosporascus sp. CRB-9-2 (assembly GCA_004155915.1). NCBI lineage: Eukaryota > Fungi > Ascomycota > Sordariomycetes > Xylariales > Monosporascus > Monosporascus sp. CRB-9-2. Next base: position 69,581 of record QJOA01000013.1, read on the forward strand.
TATTAAACGTAACTTTTTAGCTCGAAATACGGTATATAATTTCGAAGTTAAAGATTTTATCGATACCTTCGTATTTTTTAAGGACGGTGCTTATAATTACTTTTTTCTTTAAAATTACGGCAATTCGAATAATAACAATTAATAAGGCAGCAAAACGCGGCGGAATAAAATCGGGCGTCGGATAAGGAGCGAAATAAGTATTCGTATAAAGTTAATCAGGCTTATACGAATTAAATTTTTTAAAAGGTTTTTTTATTTCGTCCGAATTTATTACGTTTTTGTTTTTAACGATACCATCCAAGTTTACCTTTAATAATTACGTAATTTCTTTATTTTCCTTGTAAACCGTAGGTCCAAATTTAAAGCGCGAACTTTTTAAGTATTCGATTTTATTAAATAAATAACGTAATTCGTTTTCGGTTATTTTAAAAAGGTTATTTTTAAGGTTATTTAAATTACTATTAAAAATATTTTTTTCGTCGAAGATAACGTTACGAATCGTTATTACCTTATTCGTTAAAAAATTCCATATACGGTAAATATTCGATAACTAGTACTTTATAAAGTAACCAATCCAAACTTTCGGATCGAACTTTCGCTTCTTATTTTACTTACGTTATACGTTTTTTATCAGGGCGTAAATTTTGCAACTATAAACTCGGAAATAATTTAAGTAAAACTTTCGGTCGGTAATTATTATCCTTTTCTTATATATTTGGTAAATATAAAAACGTTTATATAACGTTAACCAGTTAAACATATATTTAAGGGTCCGGTTATATAAATAAACTGCAACACGGTAAATCTTTACCTATAAAAAATATAATAACTTTGCCCCTTTTCGTATATAAATTACTTTTATTTTAATTATATCCCCCGAACGTTCGGCGCCTCCATTTTATACCTATATATTAGGTGCCAAAAGTTCGATTCGAACATTCCTTTTTAAATATAAATAATTTCGGACTTAGTACTTTTTGCCGTATAGCTCGTCGTCGCATTTTATAACTTCTACCTTATAATTATAACTTTCGAACATAACGAATATTTAATTTAAAGCTATTATAATTATTTCGGTTATTTTATCGTTAAGGTACCAGTTCCAGATATAACCTAAAAAACGATTAGTTATAAATATAACGTTATTAATATAATTGCTATTTTTTTCCAGGTTTTGAAAATTAATAATTAATCGTATTCCTAATTTTGCGGGTAAATTTCGGTAAATTTTGTAATTTAAACGCTTTACCTTTCCGCATCCGTATACGTTATATTTAACGGTAATAATCTCGTTTTCCTTCCGGCGTTTTTAATTAAGGTCCTTAATTTTTACCCCCCGAAAATAATTTACGAAATAGTTAAAGGTTTCTGGACCTAGGTAAGCAAGTTTTAAGTGCCATCGTCGAGTATCAACAATATTCGGAAATCGTTTTATTTATAAATTAAATTTTTTCCGTCGGATAAAAAACGTTTTCCGAATTAATTATAATGGCAGGTATTCGATTATTATCTGATCGTACTTTTCGGTTAACGTTACGATAATTAAATTATCTTTCCGTCGAAAGTAATTATTAATCTTTTTATAATTTTATTAAAAGTTTTACTTTTTTAATAAACGTAATAATATTAGGTTGCAGGCGAATCCTTTATAATACGTTATATTATATAAACGTATTAACCGAAAATTATTTAAATTTTTAAAACGGATATTTATTTTTCCGTATCCGAAAATAAGGATAATTATATTTCCAACGAATATATAATTACCTGGATATATTAATTTAAAATTAAGAAATTTATTAATCTGGTTAAAGATATAAAAAGTAATCTTTAAATCGAAAATAAAAAAGTTTTTTAAAAAATAAGTAACCGTTCCAAAAGTTGCATAAAATATTAAAAATATAGCCTTAATAATATTTATCCTGCGTTTTAATTAATCGGACTTTTCGGGTAACGTTTTAAGGTTTAATTTTTTAATTTTTTTTACTAAACTTATAATAAAATTAATACGTTTTTTAACTAATTATATCGAAGTTTCGTTAAATTCTTAATTTTCGGGTACTTTATTTTTAAAAACAAATTAATAAATTAATAATTCGTAGAAACTTAAATATGCTTAATAAGTAAATCCGGTAAAGTTCTTGTCGGTAATAACGCGTTTTCGCTTTAATTTTGCTAATTTATTACTTCGACCTCGATTTCGACCTTTATTTTTACCTAATTCTCGGGTTTTTTTTTAAAATATTGGTTAACTAATTTTGTATCTTAATATTTAATAAACCGTTATTTACTTCGGGGTCCGGATCGTTTATATTTCCGAACGTTATTCCGAAAACGTTTCGAATAATTTACAAACGGGTTCCTTTTAATTATACGGATATATAAGCCTTAAGTTATGTTATTATTTCGCGATACTTTAAAATACCAAAGTTAATCTATTCCTTATAAGTTATTCTAAAACTTATAATTTAATAATTAAAGACGTTACTAAAAACGTTTTCTAAATCGTTCGCCAGATTTTATATATCGTTAGCTTTTTTAATACCTTTATTTTGTACGTTCGATATAACTGTTTCTTATTAAATTATTTATGTTTCGAAATCTTTTGGAAGTTTAATAAATAACTTAGTAATTATTCGGTATTTTTTTTTCGTTTCCGGCTTTAATTTTTTTTGGTAAATAATACCGGTTTCCTTTAAATCGTTATATTATTCGTTAAAAGTTTTTGTTAGTTTATAAATCGTAAATCGGTAATTAAGGGATATTAATAATAAAATTTAATTCGTTAATTCCTTAATATTTTTTCGGTAATTTTTATATTTTTTATTTTCGTATACGTATATAACCTAATCCGTATTATAATTAAGTTTACTTTCGGTAATTATCTTTATTACGGAACGAAATTTTCCGTTAATATCCATTTATTTAATGGAGCTTGATACGACGGTTATACTGTCGGCGGTAATTTCGGTCGAGGTATTTCGAATAATTTGCGGATTAACTTTTTTCGGGTAATTTTCGAACTTTGGCTTCGTAGGTTAAATAAGCCATGGTAATTTCTGATCCGGGTTTATATAGTCCTACAAATTTAGGGCTGTTATTTTGGTTTGGAATTCGTTATCCTATTGCTTCCAATGCTTAAAAGCTGAATAAATCGTCTTTTTTTTAATGGCTTTAGTTATTATAACTAAAGGTTGCTTGCCGTTATAATTGTGATATCGGTATTAAATGAGACTGAGACTTTTAATTGTCAGACATAAGCGTATATTCAATATTAGGGTCAAAACAGTTGTTGTTATTGTATTAATTATCGAGTCCTTGGACCGTATCGGTCGGGGCTTATTATTTGTAGATGTGGCTTGTATAATCCCCATCTAAGCCACAGGTAATCTCCGTGGCGTTCTATCTTAGAACCCTTAATATCAATAGTTATCTGACAGAATTTAATATACCGACTAAATCCTTCCTAAAAAAACCATTTTATAAAATATTAAAGTCCCAATGGCTCAGTGGTCGTGAGCCTGGGTGTCGCACTTTAATCGCCATAGGCCTGGGCAACGTGCAGCGTGCGAAAGACAGCTGGTTCGAATCCAGCTTGGGATAACGCGTTCTGGGCCGCCAACCCGGTGTACGGACCATTAAGAGCTTCGGCTCCTATATCGTGTCGTCGCCAATTAGAGTGGTTGGGGGCGGTGGAGCTAGCTAGCTGGGGGGCTAAAAGCTTGGACTTTGGTGAAGCCTGGTTGGTTGGCAAACGCTCTATTCAATTGGGCCAAGAATTCTGGCAAGCTGAAGCTGCAACCATAACCCTTTTGCGTATGTGATGCAATCGAAACTGCTATGAAATTGGTCGGCTTCAATCGGAATTCCACAGGCGTGCTCATTATAGAGTATTTTCAAACTTCATAACCGGGAGAACCGACGCTGGTTCCGACTATAGATAGAATATAAAAGACCCATGGTTTCCTCCTTCGCTGGTAACGGTCGAGCAGATCCCCGTCATCAATCGAAAACTAAATATTGAATTAGTCCCAACAACCTCTGACAACGACGAACAAAAATGGCGCCCCTCACTATGAAAATCGAGATTCGGAATGTCACGCCCAGTGAAGTCACCTACGTCGGTAGTGCTCGCCTCAGCGGCGATGGCTATGTCAGCAGCACCGGATACAATGTCGGCGCCCAGTCTACTGGCGAGGGCGCGAGCCTGTCCCAGGGCGGTGGCCATGGGGGCCTCTTTATTGCCACCCTCTTCTCCATCTCTGGCTGCTCAAAGAATCTGCTGGTTTGGTCTCCGATGTCGGCTGCCTCCAACACCCAGATCTATTAGTTAAGGTGCATTTGCCAGAAGTCGGCGCATCTTCGCTTGCTTGATTGATTAAACCTTGCTTGCGGATACTAATCCTACACCGCAAAATATCGCATTTGTCGATGCTGACAAAGGTATCACCTCACTGCTGAATGCCTGCTATAAGAGGCCGGAGTCCCTGGGCCTGACGCATGATAAGGCACAGGCACGGGAACCAGTAAACGGCCAAACGAATGATTTTAATGTTAGTACACCAAGAGCAGGAACCCAAACACGTCAGATACGAAGAAGAACATACTGACCTTCTTTAGGCTGCTCTTGAAAGTTACGGCGGATATCCTGACGCGGCCTGCACCGTGTCTGTCATTTGTTGGAGGATCTTGTAGAGACTGGTTCGGAATCACCTGGGGCCTAGTGAATGCATGAATAGTATTGGTGGCTACCTGCTACCTTCCCTTGCGACGAGGGAGTCGCTCAGAATCTTTGCCTGCCATATGCCATTTATAGGTCTATAAAGCCTATGCCCAAAATACATCGGTTACCTTACAGTAACGTGTTCTTCCGGAGCATTTCTGCACCAGTGACCGTCAAACCTGAGATCCGAGCTATCTGGTCCTCAAGGCGCTTGCGCATCTGTCTAGATGAATTTGTGAATGTGGCTTGCGTAGGGTGCATATATTGGGGGACATTGGCTCAGTCACTGTCTATAAAGCTCGTAAAGCTACGCCACAGACAAACTCTGCATCCCTATTTAGTACTTTTTATATTCCATCTTACTTGTGAGGTCGGCCCTGTGGGCTTGGGGGCCATACAGCTATTAAGTGTGAAGGTACAGGTCGTCCGGTTACCCCCTATTTTGACCCCTATTTCCAACACTCAAGCATCTACCCCACTTTCATGAGTTTAACATCGCCCCAAAATTCACACAGGTAGCCTGTAGTAATTAAAAGTTCAAGATAATATTTACAATTCTACACCATGAACTGACACTTTATTACACAGTTCTCAACGTCGACTTATTGAATCCTGTTTGGGGTAGCTCGTCGCTTCGTGGAACATCCATGCTAAACCCAGCTATGAATTTTACATTCGGTTACATGATCAGCGGCTTGAGTGCCTCTTGGCATGAGAAAACGCCCGCAGCTGTCCCGGGGCGTCCCGGTTCATAATTGGATAGCTAATGTGATTGTCGTAATTCCAAACGCGGTTCCAACACCATTATTGATATGCTAGTTCCAAGTTCCAGCATTACTTGGGGATTGTGTAATATTCCGCTTCACAGCCCCGCGTAAATTGTCATAGTCATAAGCACATTGAGTTTGAAACATGTATAGCCTCGCCGATACCGACGGTTAGACAGCGTTTGAGAACCCACAAAGCTTCTATACAGCAGGTTACGTAGTCGCCCGACCTTGATATTAACAGGAACCGGTGCCTTCTAATAAAAACTGGAACGAGGGATCCGGGCAGATGCAGGCCGTGACTGGACCCATTTTGCATGAAGCCGGCTTCGGCGATCAAATGCTCGGTTGGATGCCACATGGAATCGCCAACAGACCTCATTCCACATACCAAGCATTTGCCGCTAACAATCACGCCCACCAAATTTCTTGCCAGCGCCCCTGCCTTGCCTCTTCTATGCCTATAATTGGCAACATTGACGTGGGCATGGGAAGGTGCAGAAGGTTCCTGCGATGCTTCGTCTAGTGCCACTTCATCCCAGGACATTGCGGTCAGAAGACCGATTTTACCCCTATCTGAAGCCCCACCCAGTCTGACGGCAACAACTGTTATGAGCTCACGGCTGACATTCTTCATGGTTAACCCCAACGGACGATTGTTGATAAGAGGTGACAGAAAGGCGCAGCAAGATGCCCAAGCATATCGGTAATTCCAGCCATTCACTCCGCGTTCTGTGGTTCATTGCTTACCCTCACCCACCAACAATCCACCATCGCAAGAGTCCTGGACCGGGAAATCCCGTCCTGCAGAGTACGCTATGCGTCTCCCGTGTCCTACCAAGGATGAATATGATCAATCGTCTTGTCGAAGAACTTCCCCGAATGTTCCCCCTGCATCGCATTATCAATCTAAAGCCTCACATTAGCCAATCTTCACCACCCCGCGGGCACCGCGAGATGAGTAACGTACAATAAACGCAGTGTTCTTACTACTCTCTTCTAGTGTCAGCGGCGCTTTCTCCATACCAGCAGCACGCGCGCCCATGTTTCCCATATCCGTTTGTACCAACCTATACTGAATTAGCCCGTACCGCCAGAACAAGAAGAGTTATAGCAGCCTTGAAAATAGAAAACGTTGGCACATCAAAGTGTACAGAGGGGTGGCGCATCTTACCCAGGATTAATTATCAAAGTAGTAAGGAACGGGTTCTCCATCCCCATCTTCCTCACAAGAAAATTTACCATCGCTTTAACGGATCCGTGACTCGCAATGGGCATCGGATATTTCTCCATCTCATTCAAACTCCCAGCCGCCCCGGAAATAAAGACAAACTTTGGACCCTTTTCATCCCTCGAGTGCCTCAGTAGTGGGAGCGTGGCTTTATAAAGCAGTACCACCGAGATCCCATTGATCATTAGCACTTCCTCGAATTCCTCAAGCGGCATATCTTCAATCGTATTCAGCCTTGCAATTCCGGCAGCGGCGATCACGACGTCGATACACTTTATCCCTTGCTTCTTGATCGTTTCGGCTGCCTCAAAGGCGTCTTGTTTGGATGCGGAGTCGATTTTTACCAGGATGACTCGAGTGTCTTCTCCTCTAGGGACGCTGAGGAGGGCTTGTGCGACTTCGACATCGCGGACGGCGGCGATAAGAGTGTTGTTTGGTTGAGTAACGTAGTGGTCGAATATGCCGCGGCCGAGGCCTCGATTGGCGCCGGTTATAAGGTATGTTTTTCCCGGCATGATGGACGCTGGAAGATGACTGATTTGATAGAGGGCTACGAAGCCTTCACGTCGGTAAAGAAGAGCTAATCCCCAAGGCACAATGGAAGAAATTTACAAGAATACAAGAAACACACCAGGCTTCTCGATTGTGCAGGGTAACAGCGACTTGGGGGGGAAGCTGAATAAATCACATATTCAATCAGCACCAAAAGCACGGATTATAATGTGATCACTTCGCTAAAACACATACCGTTAGGGTCTTACACGCGGCTTCAAGTGTCAGAAATTAGCATGATTACAAATCTTTAGAATGATTTGAAATCGACAGGTGAGAGTTTTGTCAGAAGGATGCGCTAACTGAAACGCAACTACGGACACAACCCCTTTCCTGAATTGCATATTGTAAGACGGCCCCCTGTCGAATCTAATAGTGCCGAAAAATGTGAGGCACCACACTATGGCGGGACACAATTAGTTCTCATACACACCCCTAAGCTGAAAGGCACTTGAACTGGAAAATCGGGATATTGCCGATAACGGTCGATATATGCATCCGTCAACGTAGGCTGTAAAGATCCTCGGCAGAGGGCGGCAGTAGGTCACAGAGTTACTGCGGGAGTGACGGTGAGGCGGTCTAAGTCGGAATCGAACGCCTTACTGCCAGTTCTAGTCTGGCTCTGGGGCTAGCTTGGCAAAGAATTGGAGGGTTAGTGTATGTGTCACACTTACTAGGAAGCAGATGCACAGCTCTTAAGGGATATATTGATGATAATAACTAGGAAGCTAGAAACGGTGATCCCATATGGTGTGGGTGATCCACTGATATACGGCTCCGGAAAGGACCAACATTGTTCCGGATATCCCTGACCCCTAAAGCTCTAAAAGGAGGCCCCTTTTCTGCCACAGTATGTTGCATCTTCGCACGACGGAATGTGCACGTAACACGATACCCACCGCGCTACCCGCGTAGAATAAGTTACGGCGATAAGATGGCATTGATTCTTAAAGATCGCCAACTCACAGGCATCCCCTACCTGGACTCGCGAGAACTTGACCAATCACTCGGGTTTCTCAGCTTGCATCTTGGTGAGACTCGATTTACCTATCATTCATGTTGGTGGAGGTGAATCCTACCAGTCAAGAGCGAGAATAAAGGAGTTTCTCCAGCCAACCAACTAACCTGAACCATGGCCTAGCAATACGGGATTGTAATCGGAAATGCTATATGCAACCAGCCTGATACAATTTTCTCAATGCTCTGCCCCGCATTACCTATACATCTGAGTGAACACTGGTTCAAGGATCCTAGCAAGCGGTGAGTGCCCTTACGGAAGAGGGAATTGTCGTTAAATATTTCCTAGAGAGGGAGATACGCTGGGACAAATGCGATCCTTCTGGCAATTCTAAACCGGCTTAAGACCCGAGTACCCGGCGCGATAGAGTCAGACTTGCTGCCTGACCGTGATGTACAGATCAGTCAACAATAGAACGCGACCGAAGAGTTCTGAGACCATGGGTAGGTACAACTAATGGGTTGAGATTCTAGACTCTCCAGGGCGGAGGTCCGATATCCAAGAGCCGCCATGTGCGGCCGCTTCCTCATTCATGGCATTAAGGGGCGTTAGTGCGATCTGGCATGCCTCAGGGCAACAATATGGAATTGCGGATTATGTCGTATTGAAAGTGCAAGGATTGGAGTCCTTAGTAATCCATAGTTTACTCCTTCAGCTCAATTACCTCCCTATTCTGGCAAGGCAGCTATGATGCCATCTGAGTCTCTGGGAATTCTCGTTTGGTGGCAGCCTCATTATGTGGATGTATCTAGACTGATTCATTGACATCATTGACTTGATTAAAAAAAAAAAAAAAAAAAAAAAAAAAAAAAAAAAAAAAAAAAAAAAAGAAACCCCGAGATGCCCACTGTACTACCCACACACGTATGTGGTAAAGGAACAAGTTCCTTGAAATCAACGTATTGATTTTATCCTGCAAAGTTGGCATGGACGTAGTACTTCAGCCCGGAAGACCGGGTACGCAATACAGGCTGTGAATGGGAATTGAACCCATTGCTTTGATTACACTTCGTGAGAAGATATAGCCACTGGACCACCTGTCCTGATTCTTGGCAATTCACGGTTTATTTGGCTTTATTAGAGAGGATGGGTAGGTGGCATACCTGCAGCCTCAGGCAACTGCTCAAATCCACTTCGTTCTCGCAAGTAGTTATCGTCGAAATGATCTACCCAGGTGACTTGAATAGGAGAATAATAAGCCATCCTCTAACTAACATCCAGCTATATGATCATTTCTTGGTTCATTTTGCTCACACTCCCTACCCTATTACTTTTTATTCCGGGTCGCTAGTCATCAGTTACTAAAGCCGGGAAAGTTGGGCGGATAAGTCAACCCAGCGGTAAAAATGGTTCTTGCGGCCTACACCATGCTGCTTTTGCTTTCATTCTTTCATGACATCTTGGCTACCCCGTTCCGTCCCACTTCGATGATGATATCTTCAACGCAAGTACAGCGCCTCAAAGCGCGCCGGCGATTTCTATCTCCGTATCATGCCTCTCAGAGATTCTATAACGAAAGGAGATCCAGCCGAGCCCAACGACAAGGAGAAGAACGGCTACCGTAAAGCGCTCCGCGACAGACTACGGGCTTATGACTAGTAAGTCAACATGGTCAGGAGCGTGCAGAACTATGGCGCTACGACGGGGTCCCTAAGAGCGTAAGACCATGCCCCCCGACCCGCCACAAAAGCTAACAGCTCCCAGGATAACAAAGGGCAGCCCGACGGCACGTCCGCACAATTCATGGCATTGCCAAAAGCTCCATCCAGACTTAGAAGCTCAGCGTGATCTCCATCAATGCCAGAACGAACGACGCGAACAACCGCAACCCCTGGGATGAGCCAGTAGAGGAGACCCACTAGCGCACGGAGCTGATCATCTAGGAAGCCGTAAGCATCGTTCCCGAGGCCGTCGTTATTCGGAGCACTCTGTTGCTCAACGCGTTCAATCAGAACAATGTGAGGCTCGTCAACGCCAACTACCGGACCCTAGCCAAGAAGATGTACGACGAGGGCTACCACGTCGTCCTGGCCAAGGTGGACGACGGCTTCATACGATGGACTACATCTGGGACTGGACGCACCCGACCCGCTTCAGGCAGCGCAAGATGGCGGCGGCCTGGCGGGAGGCCATCCGCTCCGCCGAGGGCGAACGACTGGCTGCGCCCTCCAAGCGCCGACGTGGGTTTCAGTGACGGCGATGACGGCACGACCTATGTACGTATCCAAGAACTTAGGGGTAACTCCCCACAGTCTAGGTATATTGGACAGGCGAATTATCACAAGTCTTCCTTATGCAATGGGTCGGGGCCAGTTAACGCGTTTGGCACGAATAGAACAGAGGAACCACGTCCGGATACCAACAGTAGCACGTGCGCCTGGGAGATTGGTCACGGTGATTCGGATGGTCGTCTAAGACACTGCGCTAACTGTTGGCAGATATCGGTGGAGATGGACGCCTCGATTACTGCGTGATCGGAAACAACGCAAACATCCGCTGCTGGCACAACGGCGACATTGGAGAGAAGGCTGGAATCTGGCAAGACATGGGCTCGGGCTGCATAGCCTTCACGGCAGAAAGAATGGACAACATCCGCGGCGTCCGGTTCGTCGACATAAACGACGACCACCGCGATGACTGGTCTGGATCTCGACTAGCGGCCGGACCACGACCTGGGTCAACCAGCGCGGTGAGGGCAAGGGCATGGTGCCTCGCTGGCTTGATTCCGGCGTCACACACACCGGAGGCTTCAATGTGTACCACAGCCCAAGCCGCGACAACGTCCAATTCGGTGGCATATTTGGTAGTGGTCGTCACGGTTATGCGAGAATTGAACGGAAGAACTGCCGTAGCGCGAACGAAGCACGCGGCTGTGAGATCAACATTGTGGTATACGAGAACGTAGGAAGCGGTGGCAAGTTCCAGGAACGTAAGACCGTCGCCAATGGCTGTTTGCTTCCTCCCAAAATAGTCTAATTGGCAATCCTCAGGTGACGGAGCGCAATGGGGCGACATGCGAGGGAGAGGTCTGAATGACTACATCCGGATTTCCCCGAATGGGGCAGTCAACGTCTTTCCCAACCCGAACACGAAAGGAGAAGTGTCTAGAGACATCACACGTGGCATCTGGGGCAGCTCCGTTCGCGACCTCGAAACGGGGATGGACCGCCGAGCGTTACATATCGGCGACTGGGACGGCGAAGGTTGGGACGACGTCATCACGTTAAATAAGGCCACCGACGCTCTCACTGTCTGGAAGAACAACTGGGTTTCGGGTACCAACTTTGGATTCGCCCGTTCGATCATCTCCAACAGTGACAAATGCAAGGCTGGGATGTGGACTATCTCCATAATGGTGTGCACTTCACCGACATAACGTAAGTCTCTACCCCTATTCTGCAGCCTCCGCTCCACATTAACTCAATAAAATCGTAAAGTGACGAAGGCAGAGTCGACTACCTCTGCATGGAACCGAGCGGGCGCACAACAGTCTGACTTAATGGCAACACATCGATGTTTGCGCGAAGTGGAGCAGCCTAAGTTCAGCAATAACCTGGACCGAGCCAACTACCGGTTCGCGGACGTGAAGGGCGACGGCAGGGCCGACATGAGCTGGACGGACAAGTTCACTGGCGATGCCCGCATGTGGCAGAACGCCGGAAAGTTGCCCGAAATCAGCGCGAAGTCGGGAGCAAGTTTCATTGGGACGACCTCGGGCTCTGGTACTAGGGAAGTTCGAGGGGGCCTAACAGTACTTCCCGGATCTCGGTGAGCAGGTGTGCGTTGATATGGTCGAGGTCAACCCAACCACGGGACATGCAAGCCACTCTGGCTTCCGGTTCCTGCTACTTGAGCTAACTCACGATTATAGGAGTGGGTATGGTTTAACACTTGCGCACCAGGTCGTTATCAAAATAATTGACACACTTTCTTAGGACCCACTAACCAAAAGTGTGTCAATTTTTTTGATAACGACTTGCGCACCAAACGGGGGACGACCCGGAGACGAGACGAACCCAGATCTTCCGAGATAATTACCCCTTTCAATTGGCTGTAGCGTTCCGACGGCGTTAGCTCCCCTCTCAATCCGCGTTCTCTTTATGAGCTAGATGGCAACGTGGCGAACGACGCAGAAGTATGCGGAACAGAGCTTGAATGCAGGAAGTATGACGGAGAAAGGAAATGAATAAATACTTGTAAGACTGATCTTATTGCAAGTTTCTGTCTCAGAGGTTATCGACCTATCTTCATGAGCAGAAGCAAAATGGCCTCTCACCAGGCCTGCAACGGAAAGGTCAAGGTCACCTAGGCGCCAAATCACAGGGCATCGAATATAGACGGTTGTAACCAGTCGGTCGACGGTAGCGGTCGGACGTCGGTCGCGACGGGATGGTTATACCGGATAGAAGTGAAATTAACGTGCGAGAGACTTGTAATGGCCTTCCCAATGCTGTCTTGTCTTTCATTGCCTCACCGCATGGCGGGGAATTCGTCATATTCGTGGGGTTGAAGCGCAGAATGGACGGCGAAAAATCCATGCGTTAGAGCGCAGATGCGCGATGCCCGCCGTTTGTATGAGGTTGCGCAGCCATTTGGCAGGCGGCTCTATCAATGCACTAACAGTGGTGTGCGAAGAATAAAATTTTCAAGGGAAGGTGTAAAGACGGGCGTCGCACAACGATGTGTTCGTGACATTGAGGAGTGGGCCAAGCTGTTCAAAACGGGCGACGATGTAGAGTACTCAGACGATCCATAGAGTTTATGTTTAGAATTAAGTTATTAGAAAAACAGCGTATGCATTTTATAATTCCTCAATTTCAATTCCAGCATGGCGGAAATGGCCCTGTGCACTACGTACATGGTTAGCAAGGAACGGTGTCCAACACCATGGGCCGCTTTGAGCATAACCGCATAGATTCCCTAGCAGCAAGGCATTACGCGAAGACCGTGGCGCTATCGAAAGATGTGAAATGGCCCTGTGACCCTACTGTTGGCGGACATCTGGGTTTACCGTGCGTGGATGTTGTTTTAGGCTGTGGTGGTGTCAGTCAATAAAGGGCAAAGGGAAGCCATAGGTTTACGTTAATCTTCTACGCCTAATCGCTGATCCTATTGGCCAGGGGAACTGGTGCAGGTTCACTAGACTAATCGCTTGCATTCCCCAAGGTTGGGGTTTTGGGGATTTTTCATACAGCTGAACAACGCTGACCGATGCCCCACCGTAACTTACAGACGACTTGCATTGTACTTTTCCTTTTACACGTCTTTTAATTGGGCGACCTCCAAGATACGGGAAATGTTGGTTGCCCATCTTTCGCTGTCATGTAAAGGCCAAGAACCTGGGGTATTAAAGTGGGGCATTTCGGAAATCTCACTCACGAGGATCTGGTGGGCTCGATTTTAAAAGGAATGCAAAGGGCAGCGGCATTCCTGTCAGCCATGAAGGGGAAGGCACCAAAATGTTTTCTTGTCTCGGATCTACCAGTCGCTAACCCTTTTCAGGTGAAGTATACCAGCCATCTTGTTGATGTCGCCATTGCTAATAGTTCAAACTTTTGGGAGTCTACGCGATTCCCACTCCTTGACTTCTCTCGGGTTTCCTCGATTATCCGCGAATCTCTATAGTCGACCATACCCGCTGGCTCAGTTAAGACGGTCGCGCCGTTGTCTATCAATGCGGGACAGCTGGACTGGGCAAGCACTAGAATGGGAACCTTGGCAGAGATGTGGTGTGTCTTGTCACGGTATTGTGTGAAGCTCTGAGCTTGGATGGACAACGCCTGGTATTGGTGGAAATGACTATGAGTCTAAGAGTGCGAAACCCCCCTGTGGTGCACTCCAATTTATTAGCCATCATCATTACATATACCATATAAAAGCTCAAAGCCGTAAAATTACTAAAAGAAAGTATATTATGTTATAGAAGTTGGATCCCGTTGCAACGCTTCGTGGGCGGAGTAAAGTTGAATGATCAAGGTGTTAACGCGGCTGCCACGGAGCTAGGAAGAATCCCACGATCCACTAATGATCTCTTGATCTGTGCGCCCCAGCTGTGTCAATACCCGATTCTTAGGTCGGGTTCCCACGCCCATGCAAAACTCTAAATCGACGACATTGAGGCTACCGGTCCGCATATCGTTGCCAAAGCCTCAGCAAATCCACGCCTGCATTGCCCTATAAGGAACGATAGGACTTGGCCACAGCCTATCGCGTCGGCTGCAGCCCGTTGCAACGCTGATTGGGTTCTTGGCGCGCCGAGCTCGCGCGGGGTTTGAAATGCGACGACAACGTCAGCCGCACAAGGCTGCGGCAACAGCGCATTTCCGACGACCTCACTTCAACAATCCGACCAACCGACTGACCAACTGACTAACTGACCGACTAAGGACCGACCGACCGACCGATGACCGCTGTCTAGATCATGATTAATACCTCTATCAGCTATGTCGCTGCTCGACCCCAAGAACTATACCGTGGCCTGGATTGCCCCTCTCGAGATCGAGGCGCGGGCTGCCTTGTATATGCTAGACGAACGACATCAGGGGGGATTCCCCGTAACCCGAGGCGACGACTATATCTTCCACGCCGGTAGCATGTGCGGCCACAACATTATTATAGCGACACTGCCGGCAGGCCAACCATATGGGACAGGCTCTGCGGCCGCCCTCGCCAGCCAAGTCAAAAGGTTTTTTCCGAACCTCTGGTTCGGCCTGCTGGTCGGTGTCGCTGCGGGTCTCCCCGACCTGTTCCGAACTCCGGCGCGAGACATACGGCTTGGCGACGTGCTCGTGGGTCTCCCCGAGGGCGAAAGCGCCGGGCTCATTGCGTATGACCTCGGGAAAGAGACGGAGGATGGTTTCCAGCCGTTACGCTTCGGACATGTGCTGGCTGCTACGGAGCCGATTGTGAGAGCAGCTATCGGAAGTATTAAACTTCAGGCGCCGAATGATACAGGCCTATTCCTACCTTATTACGAGACCATTCGCGACAAAGAGCATGCGACTGGCACTTTTGCTGATCCAGGTCAGGAACAAGATCAACTATATTGGGCCACGGGAAACGAGGCGGAGACTCCAGTACAGCGAGAACGACGTCCAGAGTCAAGGCGAACTCGTGTATGGTACGGGCCCATTGGCTCCGGAGAAAAGCTCCTAAAAAATGCCCAAAAGAGGAACGAGCTAAGGGACATATACGGCGTGATCGGCCTCGAGATGGAAGCGGCAGGAACGATGAACTGCATTCCGGTTGGTGTGATTCGGGGTGTATGCGACTACGGGGACCGGCATAAGAACAAGGAGTGGCAACCGTATGCCGCGGCGATGGCTGCTGCGTATGCCAAAGCAGTTCTGAACGAGATCAGGCCCGCAACAAGGGAAGCACAAGTGCCTCGTGACGGACCAACTGAATCGAAAGGTAGATGAGGCGGGAGAGTTCTTAGATAACACAAAATAGACTGACAATGTGTAGGTTCTCCCCAGCAATCACAAGCGTACCGCGCGATCCATTTCCCCCGCAATGATGACTTCGTCCAGCGTTCCGCCTTCTCCGAACAGATCGAGAAACTACTACCGCCGAGCACTGAGTACCAAAGCGCGGCGCTTTGGGGGCTCGGCGGGTCCGGGTAAGAAGACGACGATGGCTTTCTCCGTCTTACAATGTCTAATTAATTTTTATAGGAAAACGCAGTTAGCACTCGACTATGCGTACCGTCGATGCATCGACCGTACCTGTTCCGTGTTTTGGGTCCATGCCGATAGCGAGACGTCGTTCACACAAGACTACAAGTGGATTGCAAGGAAATTGGGCCTGGCAGATGCTCTCGAGGGTGAGGAACTGCTATCAGCAGTCCGCAACCAGATCGAGACGTTACCACAATGGGTTCTCGTCCTAGACAATGCTGACGACTTGGCATTGTTCGGCGTCGGTCGGAGGCCGCCTGCGGCCGAGTTTGGCCCCGATTTGTCCGGTTACATCCCGCGCGGCACCGTCGGAACTGTATTATGGACGAGCCGTGACCAACGGATTGCGGGGAGTCTTGTCGGACCGCGGCGAGGTATCCATGTAGCTCGCATGACAAACAGCGAGGGCGAGATGCTGCTCGAAACGACAAGGGATCTAAAGGCAGAAGAGGACGAGGTTAACGACATATCACGACTCCTCGCCGAGTTGGAATGGCTCCCGCTAGCCATTTCACAGGCGGCCACGTATATGCGCCGGACGAGGCTGTCGATTGCTGGGTATCTCGGCAAGATCCAGGAAAGGAAGAAGCGGTGGAGGGTACTGCGGAAATCGGAACATGACCGCCATCGACGACCGCAAGCATCAAACAGCGTGCTGGAAACGTGGAACATTTCGGTAGAATATATCCGGCAGGAGAGCGAGATGGCGTACGATATCCTTAATGTGCTTGCTTTCGTCGACAACCAGAATATTTCGTTCCAGATGATTGCCGAGGCGGCACAGCTTATCAGCAGAGATCGACCCATCGGCTACAGAGAAACCAGCGAAGGCGAGGGTAGCAGCAGCAACAGCGGCGATAGCGCAACGGATAACTCAAGCAGCAGCGCGAGTGACTGGGAAGACGAAGAAAGTGAGGAAGAAATCGTAGATGTTGTAACGCGGCTTGAGGAATTTTCGTTCTTGACTCCACGGATATTAGAGGGGGGGGATCGAGGTCGTGCTTACGACATGCACAAGCTGGTACAGGAGGCTATCTCGTACAATTTGCACATACGAAAGGACAAGCATTTGGAAGAGGCACGTTCGGCCACAGTGGCATTTCAGGTTACGGATAAGTTGTTCCCTGATAAATGGGAGCGAGAGACGTGGGAAATATGCGAGAACCATCTCATCCATGCGCAGCGGGCCGGAGAATGGGCAGGGCTCCATGGTGGAGAATTGGCTGTGTCGCGGCTTTTATCAAGAGTGTCGAATTATTTGGAGGCCCGAGGACGATGGAGGGAAAAGGAACCAGTAGAAGTAATAGCACTGGGTCTTCAGAGAAAGGCGTTAGGAGAGAAGGACCCGGGCACGATCCGGAGCATGGCATGCCTCGCTACGACGTACTACACTCAAGGGAGGTATGGCGAGGCGGAGAAAATATATACAGAAGTATTACAGCTACGGCGCGAAGTCCTGGGAGAAAAGCATCCGAAGACGCTTGTGAGCATGGTGTCCCTTGCAAAAACGTACGGCGCTCAGGGAAGGTATAACGAGGCGGAGAAAATACATACAGAAGTATTACATTTACAGCGCGAAATACTGGGAGAAAAGCATCCGGATACGCTCTGGAGCATGGCGTCCCTCGCGGGGACGTACCACGCTCAGGGGAAATATGATGAGGCGGAAAAGATCAAAGTCGAAACGTTACAGCTACGGCGCGAGGTGCTAGGAGAGGAGCATCCGCATACGCTCCAGGACATGGCGACCCTCGCAAGGACGTACCGCGCTCAGGAAAGATATGACGAGACGGAAAAGATTTATGTCGAAGTGTTACAGTTACGGCGCAAGGTGCTAGGAGAAAAGCACCCGGATACGATTAAAACCATGACGTCCCTTGCGACGACGTACTATGTTCAGAGGAGGTATGACGAGGCGGAAAAGATTTATCAAGAAAATTTACAGTTACGGCGCGAGGTTCTAGGAGAAAAGCATCCGGAGACGATCATAAGCATGGCGGACCTTGCGACAACGTACTGCGCTCAGGGGAGGTATAACGAGGCGGAGAAAATACATACAGAAGCATTATATGTACAGCGCGAAATGTTGGGAGAAAAGCATCCGGATACGCTCTGCAGCATGGCGTCCCTCGCGAGGACGTACCACGCTCAGGGGAGATATGACGAGGCGGAAAAAATCAGAGTCGAAATGTTACAGCTGGAACGCGAGGTACTGGGAGAGAAGCATCCGGCCACCATTAAAAGCATGAAGCGCATCGCGGAAACGTATCGCGCGCAGAACAGGCTCGAAGAGGCAGTGGAGATTGACCTAGCCATTGCCAAACTATTGTCGGATTAGCTTACGCTTGGCATCTCGTGCTACCGTTCTGCTGTATGACCAAAACGGTATTGTACAGTATGCTGTAGTTAGGATACGCCGCTTTTGGCCATGCAGATATGATTGCATGTTTTGCATTGCATAAGCGACTTGTCAGCATAATTATAATCTATACACGCATATTCAAGATACAGGTCAGATATGATTTGCGGCGTTGTCAATTTTTCCCGAGAAGGGGGCAGTGAAATGTCCTCTTAAATGACCTTTTTGGTAGCTGTTACTTGGGCTTAGTGATTGTCAAGGTCTGTACGCATAGCGTGTCTCCCTCTGGTTTATCGAGAGACGGAACAATGCCAGGCAATATCCAGCTCATCTCTGTTCGCACCACGAATGACGTCGGACCCGTGACACGCTAAATACCTTCTGAGATGAAGGAAAATCGTCAAGATCGTAACCTAACTAAGCGAGCTTCGGGATCACTTTTAGTGCACAAGCTCCCCCACATGGAGCCCCTGTTACAGTCATTGGCTGACCAGTTTCGCTGCGGCTGAAGAAGATACATACATGCGATTTCTAGCGCTAGTCTACATTTCAATAGGGTATCAGAAAAGTGCCGATTTTCCCAAGCTACTTTAAAGCACTCAACTGTTGATTTGAGTCACTTGGGGGCACAATACAGGATAAAATGCATCTCGGCACTGGGATGGTAAGGGTTTGTCCCCCTTAACAGACCCAAAACCGACATGCTTAGGTAATTATGGTGCACAGCAGGCAGAGACTAGGCACTCGTCCACAAGCGCCTGGTTCTTTGACATCGGGGATGTTCACTATTAACTGCACCGCTCATCCTCGTCGGAGCCATGCCCCTCTTCAACGTCATCGGGAACGAGTTCGCTGCCAGGGGGTGGAAAGCTAGAGAGCAGAAGTATGCTGACTGCAACTATCGCAATGGCCTAGATTGTGTCAATATATTCGATATGATAATAGGACAATAGGAGAGGGCCACTGCGACTTACTGCATTACAGTAGAACGTCATGTACGACTTCCCTAGGTCTGCCAGCGAAGAAAAGATCGCACCGAAGATACCTAGTGTAGAGAATGTTGCCATATATTCGATCAGAGTCATGGCCTGCAGAGCATCGGCTCGTTGGGACGAAGGGACCATCTCGGTGAGAACTCCTTTGCTCGCTGGAGCAGAGCCTGACGCGAGGGGAAGTAGAAATCCCACTTGGTATGGGTTAGAACCGGCCATTATACTGCGACGCTGACTTACTTACCTAAGTAGATGTGCCAACCCCGAGTAGCGAATGCGGCGAGCGCTGTTATTAAACCATCTAGCACTAGACTCCATCTCAGGAAGAACAAGTCAAAGGCGCCTCCCTCGACTTCCGCGACGGGAGGCGGAGGTTTCGTTGGCTCTGCGTCAGCAACTGTGGCGGGAATGGGATCAAAGTCTTGAGGATGGGTCGGTATAGGCGACTCTGAACTAGGCTGCAGCGCGACAGGTTCGCTCGACGTCTTGAACCATCTGCGCCCTAACGAAATGATTTGCGGGAAGACGAACATGAGGAACACCCCGCGTATCAGGCCGTTCACCGCCATAAGGAGACTGTTGTTGGTAGGGTTGAAGTCGAAAACGGTCATCGAGTACATCTGGAGCAGCGTTGGCGCATATCCCGTCGCCAACACCCCCGTGAAGATGCCCAGGGCGAGGAACATGACACCGCAGTGCTTAACGACGCGCCCATCTCGCAGCCGTAACCTCTGAGGAGCCATGCTTCTGAGCGGGCCGAGGAGCGCTGTGGCTCCCTTGGGTTTAGTTTCTCGCTTCTCGCGAGAAATCGTGTTGGGGTGGATGTACGGAATGCACAGGAGACAGTAGAGGCAAGAGAACGAGAGCGAGACCGCGGCAAGCTGGAAAGGCCGTATAATACCGAGGTTCTCGGCTACCCAGCCCCCAACGAAGTATCCCAGGGCGACGCCAACCATGGTGACGCCCTGAAGTACCCCGAACATGCTGGTTCTGGCCGCCGGTTCGGTAATCTCGGCAATTATGGTATTTAGGATCAGGATATAGCCGGCCGGCCCCCCTAGAATGGTTATTGCCTGGCTCGCCTGCATCATTATGATTCCCCCCTTAGCACCCACCAGGAGAGACGCCGCTTGGACGCAGACACGAATGACCGGGAAGAAAATCTGCAAAGCCAGCGCCATTTTCGGACCCATCTTCCTCATTTGCCAGCCAGCCACGAAGAGATTCGTTATCGAAAAACTGATTGAAACGGTGCCCATGATGGCAATCTGCGCCGCGGAGCCGGAGTCGATCTCATTACGACTGCAGCGATCCCCTTCTCCGTCGTAAGGTGGTGCATGACGATAGTATTCTTCACAAATCATCACACGAAAGACATAGAGCAGACTATCCAACTGTTAGCGTAGTGGCGGAAGTCTCAAGATAACCGGGCAATTGGCTGCTTACGGTGTCTGAGTATAACTGAACGAGGCGGAGATGATGAAGGCGGCCGCCAAGATTCTGTTGTGAAGGGAGAAGAGACTCCACTTCCTTGACGGCGGACTCTTGCCCAAGAGCGGCGCGGATTCGTCTGTCGCCATTGCAAATACGCCTACGGTCTGAACATTGAAAAATGATGCATAAACGAACAGCATGCAAAGATAATCTTGAGGGTGGCAACCCGGTGTACGCTTTTATAAGAAGCATTCCGGGGACATAGAGAGTGGTTGGCGGTAGCGGTGGGGATGTTCATCCCACTTCGCCGCCCATCTTGGCATCTTCGGACTACAATACTACAGTACCCGCAGATCCTTGTGGGGGTGCAGAGGACCTACTGCATCCAGCTTCCCGCATGTCACGCAGCATAAGCAGCGCTAATTGAGGAATTTCATGGTGGCGTTGGGATTGGCAAGTTAATGATGCCGAATGACGAAAACTACTTCCCCCGAAGCTCGAGATTCAATAGTGCTTGCTGTCTTGTATATCACAATTGTGTCTCGTTGTGATGTAAAAGGGCTGGATACTGTAAAAGTCTGCTGGAGACGATATACTCGTCAATACCCGCGTCCTTGCCTTTGCCACTGGGTTCTTACGTGTCTCGCAGGATGAGCAAAGTTCGCTTTTGGGTGCTTGCAAGAAACTCTCCGAAGTCGGGGCGATAACCGGGGGTAGATACGATCTCATTCCTTTCCAAGCCTCTATTTTCAATTGATATATGTGATAGGTGACATGAAGGGGCCATTTGCTCCCGATCGGCACAGGAGTCAATTCCGGTGGCATGTGAGTGTCTTTTAATGTACCCCCTTCGAGCGTCGTGTCGGTACCTGTAAGTTAGTTTACGACGACACCTCCTAATCGCATATGAAGAAACAACTGTAGTAAGGGCTCAAAGCCACAGGAGACACGAGGAGGCAGCCTCGGCAGAAGGAGCGAGTAGCTCCTATTAAGACGATAGATCAGAGCGGGCAGCGACTGCCCAGAGACGAACGCAGGACTACGAATAATGCTCTGAGCGACCTAGTAAATCATGGGCGACAAGTAAACACGCAACGACTGGTATTCCAAGGAAGGTTCTACAGGAGGTAAGTATCCTAGGTAGAATGGATGTGACATGACTTCGATCTCTCCCACGTCTTCGCAGAATACCCTCCCTTAACATGACATTCTTTTGGGCAACCTATTCTTTCTACCTCTATTGCATAGACCTCCTGCATCTCTCCTGGGAGCTACGAGAGCGCATGCTGCCGCAGCAGGGGCGTCGAACCCATCGCTTATGTCGACCCGAACAGCAGCCACGACCACGTCGCAACCCGCCAGTGACCCAGAAGCCGGCCTTGCCCAGAGCGCAACGTCATCGCAGGGACTCCCAGAGGGCTTTCGACCGCCGAGTAAGCGCTACACGCTGCACCAGATACTCTACATCTTCGTCGTCGGGGGGCTCGGTAGCGCGGTTGTATCAGGCGTCATCAACTTCACCATCGCATATGGTACATATATACCTATACCTACCGTCCCCCCTTTGCGATTTCACACACGGCCCCGCGGCGTGGGAGGCATGGCATTGCATTGATTCGCTGGCCACAGGCGCTAACTACATACCTAGGCATGTACGCGACGGCCGACACGTCGAAGTCGCCGATCCGACTATGGCAATTCCCGTACACGCTCGCGGGCGATGGCGGGCTGAGCATCCCGATCCAGTGCACCATCACGTGGTGGCTCGAGCTGTGGCTCGTCAACCGCCACCTGCGACGCGGCCGCCTGCAGGCCATCGGGTTCATGCCCGAGCCCAAGACGCGGTTCTTCAGGTGGTTCATGTTCCTAAGCGGCCGCCCAGTGCGGAACCACGAGCGCGGGGCCAGCAAGCTGATGCACTGGCTGCTGTTCGCGGGCTCCCACTTCGCGCGCGCGCTGATCGTGTCGGCCGTCGCCTTCACCGTAGTGTGGGTCCCGAGCGTGGCGGTCCTCATGTACGTCTCCTTAAAAGGCGACGAGAAAAAGAACACGCCCGGGTGCGAGCACGATTGGTGCTATAAGAAGAAATGGGCGCCGCAGATCTTCAAGTCTGTCAAGGGAAGCGTGCTTGGAATGCTGACGACGCCCCTTTTCGTGATATTCTGGCTCGTGAGATGCGGGTGGGCTTTGAAGAATAACGAGGCACATTACGGAGAGCGGTGAGGCCCTTGGGTGTAGAGGGTTTGAGGAAATAGGATATCGCCAGTATCAAATAATGAAGTATCGCTAATATCGCGTGATTAGTTTTTTGGATCCATCTATACCTTTGCTCGGACCCTGGCCACTCCTCCTCAACCATATCTCACAGTACCCGACCCCTCCCCGAACCAATCATCTGCCGCCAGCGACTCCTCCGTTGAGGCGTAGTTAATGATGGTGCTCTTCACCTTGGTGTATGCATGATACGCATCGATACCATTCTCACTACCGACACCGCTGGCCGGCGTTGCCCCGCCCCAGGGGCTACTCGGGTCATTGCGGTGATGCGTGTTCACCCACGTGATACCAGCCTGAATCTGTTCAGACACGCGGAACGCCTGCGCCAGATCCTGCGTCCAGATACTGGCGCCAAGTCCAAACTCGGTATCGTTCGCCAACTTTATGGCCTGCTCTTCGGTATCGAAGCCAACGACGACAATGACGGGCCCGAAAGCCTCTTCGCGCCAGATGCGCGTCCGAAGAATGCTGTCCCCCTTGCACGACTCGAGGATGGTCGGCTCGTAGAAATATCCCTTGGAGAAATCCGTCCCGTCGAGCTGGCTCTTGCCAGTCATCCTCCTTCCTCCAGTTACCACGGCCGCATCTCTCTGAACAGCATCGTCAACCAGGGCTTCCACATTATTTAACTGCTTCTGCGAGATCAGCGGTCCCATCATAGAGGCCGGGTTCATCGGTGAGCCAATGCGCCTGGCGATGGACTCCGTCTTCACCGTCAGCTTCTTCAGCAGCTGCGGCAGGATCTTGTTCTCGACGATGATGCGCGTGCTCGCGATGCACGTCTGCCCGCTCGCAACGAAGCTCCCAAAGGCGATGCCGTTGACCGCGAGATCCACGTCCGCCTTCTCGAAGACGATCAGCGGCGCCTTGCCCCCGAGCTCCGCCGTGTACCGCGCCAGGTTTCTGCCGACAACGGCGCCGATGGCGCGCCCGGCCGCCGTGCCGCCGGTGACGTCCACCTTCCTGATGAGGGGGTGCGCGACGAGTGCTGCGCCCGTGACGTGGCCATAGCCCGGCAGCACACTAACGACGCCCTCGGGAACGCCGGCTTCCTGTAGCACGCGGGCGAGAAGCAGGGAGCTCAGCGGCGTCAGCTCGCTCGGCTTCAGGATCACGCTGTTCCCAGCGGCGAGGGCGGGCGCCAACTTCTTGACAGCGATCAGCAGCGGGTGGTTGAAGGGCGTGATCAGAGCCACGACGCCAAGCGGCTCGCGCGAGACGAAGTTGTGCAGCTGCCCCGTCGTCGGCAGCAGCGGCCGCTCCTCGACCCGCAGCACCGACGCGTAATACCGGAACCACCGCACCAGCGATGGTACCTGCGCCTTCATCTCACGGATCGGCCGCCCCGTCTGCTCCACCTCGAGGTCTATCAGCTTCGGCAGCGCGCCGCCCAGCAGTGCAGCGCACCGGTCCAGTACGTCGGCGCGCTGGTGTCGCGGCGCTTGCGACCAGTAGCCTGATTCGAAGGCAGCCCACGCCTGCGCGACCGTGGTTTCTACGTCTTCAGGCGAAGCCGCCTGGCAGCTGTGCGGGGTGTCAGCCCTGCCCCGGCTCGCGCGACCTATTCCTTGCCTAGCCCGAGATTCTCTGTACTGTACAAGTCGGTGGAATAACAAGAGCTTACTGCGCGAATATTTCACCAGTCGCCGGGTTCTCGACAGGTATCCTATCTTGCCTGTTAGTTCGAAGGTGGTCAGCGAATGAAATGTCATAGGACGCACGTCTCCCCATGGCCTGGCTGCTCCTTGCCGGCAAGCCACAAGAGGTGGTCCGGTCTATTCATTTCGTCGGGCATGGATACCGGTCGGTGAAATACCAAATGGACACGATGGCCTTGGGGAAAGCGAGAATCGAAAAGGAAAAAGTAGAAAGACGAGATTCCGATATGTATGTAGTCTCCTAAGTACTAATTGGTGATGATCTGGGTAGGTACCTAGATACTTCGTAGGTACAAGGCTAGGCACTAGACTAGCTGAAATATCTCTCCCCGCACTATATGGCTCCTTCCGGCGAAGTACCCGCCAACTAATGTGAGACTATGTAAGTTAAGGCAGGTGGCAAAGGGGCATCTATTAGCAGCATATATTTTCTCTTTCCGATAATTCGCAGGTACCTCACGAGGAGAAAACGTACACAAGCTTGGGGTTGGCTCAAGGCTTGTGCGTATCCGATAAGGGCGTTTTCATTAATAAACCACGCAATCGAACATCAAAATCTCAGATAAGTTTGGTAATTGCATGTAGGTAATTACCTTTAAGTCTTTATCTCTAACTTACCTACCATGTCCCCCGACGCCGAGCTCCTATTCGGTGACCCTTTCGCCGGCGGACAAGCCGAATAAGAGAATGAGCTTATTACCTGTTTTCGAGCAGATCGAAATATCCCTCTCTTGCTCACTACTTACGAAGAATATGTTAATTTACGATTAATCCCTATCCCACTTGGATAGGCTGTCACAAGACAGAGGGGCCCATCCGTTACCGGCCCCTTCCCAAGACCGTGTCGGCAATGACCCAGCTCACCCCTGAAATAACAGCCTGCCTTGCGCCATTCTGGCTGAATGCTCTGTGGACTGGGAGATGCACATTTGCGAGACAACCGAGCATCACAGGTGTTGGGATTAAATGTGGTATTACTAAGTTTTGCGATAAAAATATTCCGACTCCGACTCCGACTCACGAGAATATGCGACTGGTAGTACGTGTACCATCCGGTCTCCTGAGTTGAAGTGTGAGTCAACCAAACACTGCCAGTTGCCTGTAAGATAATCAACCTCTGATCTTGTACGTGGCTATCCCAAAAGTATGTTCAGCGTCCCCTGGATCTTCCCTTGTGCTGGCCATAATAATATGAAAGCACGACAGCAGCCTGACTAGGTTGCGCCGCAACACTGGAAAGACAAATCGAAAGCGGGCACCAGCTAGCCATGTAGCTGTGAACATATCGAACTTATTAGAGGAAGTCGACATCGCAAAGTCATTTCCACTGTTAGAGCGCCTGATTGCCTAATGCTGCACCGGCGTGAGATGTACCAGCAAGGGGGGCTTCAACCACAGGATGAACACTTTCTGATCCTTTAACCAATTCCGGCTTTCGTCTGCGAGCCGCAGGTCAAAATTGAAAATAATCTTGGCTAAGATGAGACGCATCTCTGCGTACGCAAGACTGGCGAGTAGAAAATACCTGTTAGCATCACCGTCACCCTGCTTTCTTGGGAGGCAAGCGAGAACTTACTTTTTCCCAATGCAGTTCCGTGGCCCAGTTGAGAAGGGCTGCATCGCATCCAATCTATCGTTAGCAAACCTCGGATCCCCGAGGAACCTCTCCGGATGGAAACCTTTTGGATTCGTCCACAGCTCAGGGGCGTGATTGATAGGCCACTGCCAGACAGCGACCTGCGTTCCTTCCGGGACGAAGTAACCCGAAACAGTGCCGCCGCCCTTGGGGGCTTGCCGAGGCATCCCCGAGGCGACGGGCGGGTACATCCTGAGCGCCTCGTTTAGGCATGCGAGCATGTAACGCAGGTTACCCACCGAGAGCAACGTAATCTCGGAATCGTCGCGGAACGATGAGCGAACCTCCTTAGTCACCTTCTCGAGGCACTCCGGGTTCGTGGCAAGCAGGTATACGGCGCCGCACAGGAGGGTCGCCGTCGTCTCGGAACCGGCGAGAATGAGCGTCGACGCGTTACCGACAAGTGTATGGAATGGCTTTTAATAAGCAGTACTGCGTCAGCACCAATTACACGGTCCTTCGGAATTGACGTCAAGACTCTTCACCTACCACCTGTTCCTTCTTTTGAAGAAATCCTTCGGTGAAGTCTGGGCGTTCGGCGCCGAGCTCCATTCGCTGCTTCACCTTCTCTTCCGTGAGCTTAATGTGCTCTTGCCGCTTGCTCATACCACCGGCATACTTCGCGAGGAAATTGATCAGGAGCGTGGCGCCTATCATCCGCAGCGACACCAGGAAGCTGCTCTGCACGATGAAGCCGGTGACCAGGCGGACCCAGGGGTGGTAGTTACTGTTCTCGAGGCAGGCGAAGGAGCTGCCGAAAGTCAGGTCGCCGATGATGTCGAAGGTCGCCCAGTTGATCCACTCGCGCATGTTGAGAGGATTCTTCCCCGCGACGACGTTCTCGCGCAGCCGCTCGATGAGCTTGTCCACGTACGCGCCGATGATCGGCTCCTGGCCGCGCATGCTCCGCTCGCTGAACCCGTGGGCCAGCTGTCGGCGTAGGAAGGCATGCTCCTCCCGATCCACGTGGATGATCGTCTTTGGCATACTCTCCAGAGGGCGATATCTGGAAAGCAGGTGTCAGTCATGGAGTCTGATGCAACACACTAGAAGCTAAATGGCCGTAATCATATCAAGGGGAACCAGTTGCCCCGGCGAGGGGGAAATCGGCGCAACATCGACCTGAATAACAGTTGAGAAGGGCGAAGCAATCGCTCGGATAATACTAACCCTGCCTGGTACTTGGGGAATTCTTGCTCGCCGTGGGCTTTATGCCCGTATATGTCTTTCCACGCTTCAGGCGAAAGAAAAGCCAGAGTATCAGGTCCGATACGCACTACATTCCCGTATTTGGCGTGTAAGTCCGCGACGTGGAAAGTCAGTCCACCGCGCAGGTTGTAATACGCGCGCGGGGCATTGGACATGCGGTGGCTGATGGGCCCCGGGAATTTGCGCAGAGGGTGCAGAAAGAGGTTATACAGTGCGTATCCGACATTATAGGCGGCGCCCTGTCGGGAATTTTTAGCAAGCACGTCCCATGAAATGAGGCTGCAAACGGTAGCCCGACTTACGAGAGCAATGGCAATGAGTATGAGGTTCGTCGTTGCGGGTATGCCTATGGCTACGGGCGCCATGTTGATTTTAAATAGAGGGGAACTGTATCCAACCGCACCTCAATAGCGTGTTAGGAACTGACTTGAAATATGCCAGATGCCGGTTCGTGAGAAGATTGGGCGTTTAAATACCCTATAAACATTATGGATCATCGGCACGGCGTGAATTCCGGCACTGGGCAGGCGTGACGGCGACGCGACCGCCAAATCCGCTCCACCAATTCCGACTGGTCCTCGCGGAATTCTTCGAGCTCGAACGATCGGCGTTCCGATATTGCGACGCTATAGTTGTTGCGTAGCACGCGAATGGCATCGATATCCTAGCTAAGTCTGCACCGGAATTGGTGAAATCCGTAAGCCGGCATAAGTCGACGCATATTGACTGGTGGACGTCGGTGACGCAGTGACTCCCCACTTCAACCCGTTAACCCAAGGTCCCTGCCAGCGAATTGCGGTGCCACGGATAATGGGATCGTTTTTAGAACTGAAGTAGGATAGGTCTACCATTAGTTTAAGCCAACATTGACGCCATTCTTTGCCTTCCTTTCCACTCCGAGGTAGACTAGCTTACAGGGCGTATACCGCTGCGGATGAGAGTCGGGATTGGGCTGTGTCTAATCCAACATGCGGCCGAACGAATGCTCACTGGGGCTCCGCCGACGTCTAGCCCCTACCGGTTTTGACATGAGCTTAAAATTTCCGGTTCCCTTCTCTGATACAAGAATGGAGACAGATCGACGGCGCTTGCCCCAAACAGCTGACGTAGGTCTCATATTCTATGGTTACATCGACGGTTCATCTTGTGGACCACATTCTTCATCACATGCCCCCCCGTCATGCCTTTCTCTAAAGAATTCATGGAACCTTACACCCTACAACGGCTGTGGAAACGATGCGCAGATGCCATCAAAACCATGGCGATTGGTCCGGCACTTCCCCCCTCCGAGTTGGTTTTATGCTGCTGCATATGTAAGAAGCGGGCGCGGCCCTATATGGCTCGTGCCTCTCTTCTTAACTACTCGCTGTCTAAGCGGGTGTGATACTTCCCGAGACCCCGAAATAACGCGCTTAGAGGCGAAGACGCGAGAGAGTGTGTGGGTGTTCACGTCTTTATGTGCAGCATATGCAAGTAGGTATATTCGATGAAGCTGACAGAGGCAGCCGTGCAATTCCGTCCTAGGCACGGCATGTAGAGAGACACCTAACGTTCACATATAACTAGCATCATAATATCCTGCGCTCGCATAGCCACTGCCCAAGATTGTGGTGATAGCCACAGGGGAATTCAGGATGGTCGCGAAGTCTGCCCGGTTGGTAGACGCCCCTTCTCCGGAGTTGGCGTACTCGCCAAATAGAACACCGTCGGTTCTGGGGTCGCCACTGTTCCAGATCCGCCAGCCGTCGGGGTTAATGACAGCGCTCAAAGCAGTGTTCTGGAAAACGACGCGGGCGTACTCCCGCCACGGACGGCCGAGGTAGTACGCGCCGTTCGGCACGTTGTGACCTGATGCAGCTGCGACATTGCAGTTGTTAAAGACGTAGAAGGACGGACTGCTATCGTCCTCTCGTCCATTGGCTGTCATTTCCACGTTAGCGACATATTCGTAGTCGTCGGGCACTACTAGGTAAAACCTACCGGTGATATACCCGAGCGACTTCTCGACGACGCGGATATCGCATGCCTCGAACCAGGACGTGGCCTCCTGCCCGAACACGAAGTCCGTGGCGCCCAGGATCATGGACTTGGCGAAGAGCTGGGAGCCCACGTTGCTCAGCACCGTGTCCTGGAACCCGGTGAACTGGCAGGCGTAATAACCGCTGTCGGCGTAGGCGCTCAGCGCGACCGCCTGGCTGCCCTCGCCGTACCCGTTCTCCACGTTGACGTTGTACAGCCTGAAGTTGTCCGCCTTGACGCGCAGGGTCGCGGTCTCGTCGTTGGACAGCCCGTCCTTCTGGCTCAGGCTGCTGGTGATAGTCACCTGGTTCTTGGCGTAGCTCGCCGTGTCCGACGTGTAGCCGTAGATGGTGAGCCGGGCGGCGCGGCTGCTTACAAGTACCTGCTCCTTGTAGGTGCCGGGGTTGATGAAGATACATTGGTCCTTGGCGTTGCTCGTCGAGAGTGAATTCACGGCCGCTTGGATCGTGCTAAAGTCTCCGCCGCTCTTTGCTACATTCAGGCATCCATTTGGGGCTGACGTTCGGCTCTCAGCAGCGGCCACTGCCGCAAGGGCGAGACTAAGGAGGACTGACTTCATGACGAGATAGTGGAGGGCGTCAATTACATTGACTGACATGCAGCCCTATGAGATAACAGTTGGCGGCACGCGAGCTTCATATATGCCTGAGCGACATCAGGGCGTTCCATCCTTGAGCTCATGGGCCTCCCGAATATCATCTTTCGTGTAAAGACGATTGGCGGATACCGACGCACTCCCTTTCCACCGGCTGCTTCGGAAATTTCGAATGACTATTACCACATACGTATATCTCGCGGATTCTCCATATGGCCATTGTGGATATGTTGTGGGACGAACAAGTTTCAAGCAGACAACTCTGATTGTCGTTGGTGGAGAAATCGGCGGCACTTGAATGGCGGGTCTGGGGTAATCACAGGGATCATGTGCCAAGAGATGGAACGGCCAGATTAAGCTCATGCCCCCTAGGACGCCACACGACCGTGATGAAACTAGGTGGAGCCGAGATGTTGGAATGAAAGGGGAAGAGGGCCGGCTGGGTGGATGTTCCATAACTAACTGCAGGCGACACAAGCACGGAGTCCCCGGCATCATCGTATACTACGAGGCTTTCGGCACCCATAGCACCCACGACATAGCCGGACAATGGACCCGCCATACCTGTCCGAACATGGTGGTGACTTGCCATCTACTCAACTTTTCGCCAATTTTCTAAGCAACAACCTACGAATCGAACTGGCCACAACCCGAAAGTTCCCGCGCGACTTCGTCGGGATTGATTGGTGGTAATATAGTCGCTTACGAAATCGGCTTGCGCTTTTGTTTTTTGTAACTGTTTAAAGGAGCGTTTTTGGAACTTTTAGCGCTAATACCGTACTCCATTTCGAATCAGAGTGTCCTATCCCCACTTAACTTCTGAACCACACCCCTTTTCTTCTACGCAAAGTTCAACTTCAAATATACGCTTTAAAGCGATATACTTAGCAACCAGAAGACTCCTAATTTACAGCCTATATATCATTATGTAGGCCTCGCCGAAAGCTATATTTTGATATGTAGCCGCTCGTTGTCAACCTTTTGGTTGTTAAGATATAGCTTTGAGACCCGACATGTCGAAGATTAACGGTTGTGTTGCCAAAAAAGGAGTGTGATTTAAAAGTTAAGTGGGGCTAGGACACCCCGATTCGAAATGGAAGTACCTGGTCCTATAGTTAAATATTTTACAGAGTTCAGTACAGTAAAAGCTTGCTTCCTGTCTTACTGCCTTGCTTACTAAGGGAATGGGACAAGAGCAGGCAATAAACACCTATCAGCTTCGTAACAGTATTTACAGTGCTCTTTCCGGTTAGTGACCTAAACCTGTTACCCGCTCGACTATAACCATAGGATGAAGGGGTACCGGGACTGATTAGATTTGCGAGGTGAAAGTAGGGGAATTTCCTAGGAGCATACATAAAGATTTTGACTAATCGAAATTTTTTTTAATCAAACCGCACAATTCCCAGAATGGCTGCTTGTATGTGAGCGTCGAAAGGAGATGATATCGTTTAGTGTGAGATGGACCTACCCAACGCTCTGGTGTTCCGAGCTAAACTCCTTTACCATGCCATTTTGGATCCCCTCCGGCTACCCAAGAACGATAGACTTCAACTTGAGTCCCGCTTTGACGAAGGCTTCTTCCTCAATTTGAGCTAGACCAACACGAGTCATATACCCTCCTTCTTCCTTCACCAAAAGTACATTATACAAGGTGAGCGGGCCGAAAATCCCCCTAGGGTTGAATAACTGGCCGTAGAGCATGAACCTGTCGCCTCGAGCTTCCGTAACCACTGGAACACACTCGCCCAGCATTTTGGCCTGAACGGAGAGAAGGATGAACCAGCAGTCGTGGCGAAGGAAGAACTCCCTCATCGGCTTCTCATAGTCAAGCAGGATTCCACATCGCTTGCCATGCTTATCGGAAATCCAGCAGGCCGGGTGAGCTCCGTCTCCTTCCGGAAGGGGGTCCTTTCTATTCCGCTGCCGGTACACGATGGTATAAATGGGAAGTTGGTCATCTCGAGGTATCTGCTCCACGATAGTAGCGAAGACACCTAACGGGTCGCCGGTAAAACTCTCGGTCATTTGCTTGACGTGGGTGGTCATAAAGAAATCCCAGTCACCTCCAGCCTCAGAGAGTGTGATTTGTCCTCCATCAATCGAGAAGACGGCTGCTGGGACCGCTACTGTCTTGAAGTGTAGGTACTGACCACCATCGGGGTGGCGTTCGAGAGGATATATGCCGTAGTCCGCCGCGGTTCCCTGGGGTAGCTTGCGCGAAGGATCCGTCTGATCAACAGCCAGTCGCTCCACACGGCGGAGAGAACCTCTATCCTCGAGGAAAATATCGGCGACCCAGGATGATACGGACGCGACGTCGCAGTTCATGAGTCGGCTCAGGACTCCAAAGGTGGCCCACGTGTAGCGTACCTGGCCATCCCAAGCGCACCAGGACCAACTCGGTATTCTGCGGGCTCCCGGTTCCAAGACGCGTCGCTTGAGCTCCTGGGTTGGCGCCCACAGCAATGCGCGGTCCAAGATGTTGAGAGGAGTGCCGGCGACGAACGGGCCGGCTTGATTGTTCTCCATGTACGCCACGATCCCGGCGAAAGCCTTGAGGATATCGTCGGCAACAGTCAGCTTCCGGCCCGACAGTTCGGCCACAAGCTGGTCGTACAAGAGCAGGGAATTCTGGTTCCATTGAATTAAGGTCGTCTGGTTGGCGAGGTGAAGGTGTCGGATGTGCCAAGTGTTAGCGAGCGAAAAGCTACAATGGCTCAGGTTCAGGTTGATTTCTCTAGAAGAGAGACTAAACCGATGAAGTGAGCTCCCATCTTGCACAATCTGACGAGGCCGGTCATAGGCTTCCTGGTACACGTAGCGATAGCACTGGAAGTAAACTTGCCAGTTGCTGAAGTAAAGACGCCGGTTTGACAATAGACGCTCCTGGAGTGTCCACGCGCGGGTTTCGTAGCAAGGAAGTTTCAAGACTCTGTCGAGAGTGGGTGGAATTGACGACAAAATCCAAGATGCTGTTCGCTCTGTCCGCTGTATCGGAACAGGACGTGATCCTGGCTCAACACCGGGAAGACGAGAGGCTGCTCCTGTGGCAGACAGCGCCACGATAGTAACAAGGGACTGGTGATAAATCTTGTCCATTTGCGGAATCTGCGAGTTTTGGTCGTCCTCGTCGTCTTGAACGATGCAGAGTGAATCAACCCATAGGTACCGCAGTGGATCATCCCGGGGGCGCCGCTTACTGAGCTTCTCGACAACGGAACAGGCGTCCCGGATAACGGCTGGGAGAGTGTCGAACTCCGCCCCTAAACCACCACGGCGCATCCTTTGTTTGAGGTTGTCTGTGGTGGTTACGCCATTGTTGCTCTTCCCCCACACATAGCTGAGAGCAACGTAGGTGTACTCCGTCGAGAGGCAGTTCGGCACGAGCCGCTTCTCAACCACGTCGACGAGCCGGATCATGACCCCCCCTTGAGGGGTGGATTTCGACCACGTTGGGTTGCATGTATTATTATGCCCCTTCTGGCATTTTTGCAGCCATCCATGGATCTGGTCGAAATCGGCGCACTGGTTCGAAGAGTTTTGATGCGATATGATTCGGCAGCAGGCCTGTGCCCACATTATTTGAGCGGAAGAGGACTCTCCTTCAGGTTGTTTTACCGTCCAGGTCGTGAGAGGAATGTGACGGTAGCGTTGCCAGCTTATATGGCCTCGAAGTGGACTCCCAGCATGGCTGCCGTAAAAGACATCGGCCACGTATGTGTGGTCAAGATATGTGCGAAATGCCCCTTCGGCGGGCTTCAGGATACACTCGAGACTCGCCGAATTTCTCGACGGAATTATCGAATCATCTTTGAGCAAAATCGACGTGACAATGCGGCACATGGCGCACTTAGTGCGTGTCATAACCAGGCATAAATTGCCTAGAGAGACCTCGCGAGCGAGGGCGATGCCTGCCGGTGGCCCTGTAGGACTAAATTGCCATGCGCTAACTCGCCATGTTAGGGGAATCTTGGAACAGACTTCGCACAGGTCGCCATCATCCCCCAAGCAAGCATTCTCTTCCAGGGGGGTATTGTGGTAGTAGAAAGACTTTTGGAGCCTCGCCACGAGGGCTCCCAGGGCCGTGGAACGGAGCATGGCTGCGCTGAAAACATCGCTCTGCTCGACGTCCGCGATCTCGCGGCGGATGTCTGATTTCGATAATGGGACGGTCGTCCCATTGTTTTGCTCCGCCTGGAAACTCTGATGTCCCCCTCCGAAGCAGATGTTTGAATGAAAAGGCGCCATTTGGATCTCTGGCCTGCCGCAGAGACAGAGCTGAGATCAGAGACGTTCATAAAGCGAAGAAAGTTGACAGCTGTTTTGAAAAGTCCATGCCACAGCCTTCACCCGCAGCGTCACGTGAATGGCGTAGGCCGCTCCTGAGCTGGCTAGACACTTGGCGTGCAATCTATGAGCAAGGTGTGACAGGTATCCGGCGCATCGAGGATCACTCTGAATGGATGCGGTCTCGCGTGGCTCATGGGCCGAATCTAGCCACCCAAAGAGATGTTTCAGTTTCGGGGCTATGCATCCATCCTGATAACACGGCACATCGTCCAGTGAGTTGATCCACGCTAACCGGGCGCCTTAGTCTGAGCTATATAAAAAAAGGTTCCCCGGAATAATGGGCCTGAGAGCACGCGTCGTGCGCTTACCTAGTCATGGGTCGCTGGGATAAGCAGGACTTGATGGCAAGCAGGCCCTCCAACGTAGTGGCGGGTATTATGGAAGTTGCCTGAGAAGGCTAGTGGGACTAGTTCATTAGTAGGAACGTCATTGCAGTTCTTCCAACACCAATCGCCCCAGGCGGCATCATGTGCACTCGGTATCAGGGAGACAAGGTCGAGGCGTTAGTCGGCGCGGGTCGCAATCGCAAGTCCAATCGCAGGTTCGCAATCGTACGCGTAATTTTACGGAAATGAGCGCCGAATTAGATACTGTCATTCAGCGCAGCGGTTAGCTTTTGCCTGGTCTTGTCCCGTTCCTTTAGGTACGCAAGGTAATAAGGCAGGAAGCAAGCTTCTACTGTACTGGATTCTGCAGAATGTTTAACCGTCTGAACAGGGCACGATGTTAGCGCCAAAAGTCCCAAAAACGGTCCTTCAGATAAGTGAGCAGAGAATGAAAAGCGGAAGCTGGTTTCGCTGGCGACTGTACCCTCAGGAATTGGGACCGAATGGCTTCATGGTGTCCACCCCTAAATAATGACCCTTAAGCTGGTAACCCCTTTGTTTGATTCGCCAATTTTCGTTATAGCACAAAGAACCTGAAAAAGAACAGGTCGATTTACTATTATGTACTGGCACCGACCCCCACATTGCTTCCCCTATGTAATTGGGTGTTCTTTAACATGCCAGTGTGATTTTCTGCTCTAAAAGGGGGGTGCTTCAGCCCGTTCCCCACCCTACACGATTACCATCCAAGTAACGGGATTCAGCCGCAAGAAAAGTAATCAGGCGACTTATCTTTTTTTTCAACCCCCTTTCAAGCAGCGCAAATTCCCTAAGACTAAGTAGACGGCGCATAACTTTCTACGCTGACAGACAGAAATACTTCCAGACATGGATTCAAGACGGATACTTGGTGATAACGACCTTCCGGAACTGCCGTTTCCAATTGAAGGTGCGTCCGAAGTTCGGTGGAATCTGACAGTCACTAATGAAGGCTTCAGAGACGAGACGGGTCCATTTGTAATGCATGGCCCTGTCGGCGGCGCCGGGGGTGAACATCAGAGTGTAGAGAGCGTCCCCGATTCAGAATCCAGAACAGGGGGCCATGGTGCATCGTGCGCAGCCCCAGGGAAGCGTGAGATATGGTCTGCTGGCCGCCGTCTCTGCACAAAATGCGGCATCCGTGAACGCCATCGGACTCACCGCATAAGACGCACAATATGCCTCGAATGCTCGCGAAAGGAGGCCAACGCCCAGGCGCGGATTCGGAGGAGCAACAAAATCACCGAACGGGCGAACGCCGGGCAATGCCTGCTCTGCCATGCGCCCAGGATGCCCGGCATGCAGATGTGCGAAGCCCACCGGCAGGCCAAAGCCGCAAGAGCCCAGCGAGCCGCCTCGACTAGGAAAGCTTCGGGCCAGCCGACGCCGTCTCAGAGAAGTGTTGCAGAGGCAAGGAGGAAAGGGGTCTGTACGACCTGCCATCGTCGGCCACCGCAGGAGGGCTATGCCACTTGTCGCGTCTGCATAGCTTACATATCGAATGCGCGGAAGGCTCGTCGGGACGCTAAGAAGATTGCTGTACAACAGGGCGAGGCGGTTGAGCACACGCCTGTTGTCGAAGATTCTAAGGGTTCTGCTTCTAATCCCATACTCGTTGAAGATTCGGAGGATTCTGCTACTAGCTCTAAATAGAAAGAAGCAAAAGAACAGCAAGAAAAATGAGTAACTGACGATAAAAATTACCTAGTAGAGTATTAATACCAAAGGATATTTTAAAGACGAGACGAGGAGGCAGAATCCGTACACATACTCTTAGAGAAATGCTGGGCTGGAG
This sequence comes from Monosporascus sp. CRB-9-2, assembly GCA_004155915.1. Lineage (NCBI taxonomy): Eukaryota > Fungi > Ascomycota > Sordariomycetes > Xylariales > Monosporascus > Monosporascus sp. CRB-9-2. The sequence continues at coordinate 106,264 of QJOA01000013.1, forward strand.
CAGCGAGGCGCAGTTTTTGGTGGTTGGTGTCATCATCCCCTTACGTAGTATGTTTTGTTCTAATTAGAAATTAGCACTTTCCACAATGACAATCGCGTTCGAGTGCATCACGGTCCTTTCGTGGGTGGATTATCCCCGTCGTGGAGCCGGAGAGTTAGGGCGGGGTCGTTGCCTCCGGTGGGCTTGAGCCGGTAACCAAAGGCCAATCCAATCCAGCGCGGGGCCGGCGGGCCAAGCGAATTTCGCTCCGCCTACTCTTACATAAAGCGTACAGCGACGTAGTAGAAATGATATCTCGACCCCAAATACCGCATCGCCCGGGCGCATGATAACTATGTAACCGCTGAAATTGTCAGTCTGACGCTTTGAGGTATTCATTAAACAGGAACAGAGAAATAAGCGCCTGGCTTTTTCCGTCGACGCGTTCACGTGCTGCGGCCATGGCTCCAGAGGCAAGTGGATCCGGGGTCGGCCCCTCAGTTGGCCAGAAGAGAATGGCGCCTGAGACGAAATACCAGAAAAAACTCGCCGCATTCCTCGGCAAGGACGCGGACGCCATTGAGGTGGACGGCGCGCTGACGACGGCCGACGTGCCGCGGCAGTTCCTCAAAGACGTGTACATGGTGGGCCAGGTGCCGCTGACGGCGCTGCGGGCGGACCCGCGGATCTCGTACGCGCTGTACGTGCCGGAGGCGCACTACGACCCGGACCCTTTCCCCTCCAAGGGAAAGCTGCTGCCGCTGCTCGTCGACGTCCACGGCACGACGCGCGTCTTCAGCAGCGTGTACGCCCCTTCGCCGCTCAGGAAGTTCGCCCAGGACCCCGCGCATCCCTGCGCCGTGCTCGCGCCGCTGTTCCCCGCGGGCATAGAGAGTCCCCACGACGTCGACTCATACAAGGTGCTGCGGTCTCGGACGCAGCGCTCGGACCTCGCGCTGCTGGCCGTGCTCGAGGAGGTCGCGCATCGCTGGCCCGGGATCGACACCCAGAAAATCTACATGACGGGTTTCTCGGGCGGCGGCCAGTTCGCCCTGCGCTTCCTGTACCTGTACCCCGAAAGGCTGGCGGGCGTCAGCGTCGGGGCGCCGGGCCGCGTGACGGCGCTCGACGAAGCGCTGAGTTGGCCGCGCGGCGTGGCCGACGTGGCGCAGCTCTTTGATGGTATCGAGATTAGGCGGGATCTGATCGCGCAGGTGCCCATCCAGCTCGTGGTCGGCGGGGACGACACGAAGACGCACGGCAGCCCGGGGTTCTGGGAATGGATGGCGGAGATGAAGAAGGAGAAGAAGAAAGGGGCGGGTGGTGAGGACGGCGGCGGCGGCGGGACGGACCTGCCACCCATGGAGAAGGGCAGGCTCGAGACGCTGAGGGAGCTGCAGGTGGCGTGGAAGGTGGAGGGTATCGAGGCACGGCTTGATGTTGTCCCTGGCGTAGCGCATAATGTGGCCGCAGTCCGGGACACTGTCTTGGATTTCATGCGGCCGTTGATACGAGGGGATCGTTGAGATAGAATTTGCGTTCTCGAGGGTAATAGTTTGCTTACCTAGGTATGTAGGCCTTGATATGATCACTCAGTTGCTATAGGGAGAGAATATCGAGGAATATTTCTGCAACAGTGCGACTCACTCGAGGGCACTCTTGATTCCCTGTGCTTTCATCATGCGATTTACGCCGATGACATTTTGAAAGGGCATTTATCTCTAGGTTTTTTAAAGGCAAACGCGCAATATTGCGCAGGTTACGTGAAGGACTGGTGGTCGAAGTGGAAATGGTATAGGGATTCTTATGAAGTGTAGCGGGAGCACGCGGCGACTGCCAGGTTGGCTGAGCCCCGAAGTCAGCCCGGAGATGTTAGATTGTGATATATACAAGAAGGTACATCAAATATTTACATGGCCAAGCCACGGCCGTGGTCTACAGCTTTTTTATGGCCCTCCCGGGGGCAACACAGTGGGCCAGAATACACTATCCTGATGGTGATAGCAAGTATCAGAACTGTTCCATATCCCGCTCGTGCTGCCGTCGAGCTATTGAACTTGTTGTAGTCGTAGCTATTGGTATTATCTGGGCCGAAGTTGGCGAATCATCGACATTGACCGGAGTACCTGTGGCTGTTGGCACTGGGTGGCTCAACGTTACTGTATGTGCGCCCGAGATGGCCGGTGGGCCCGGGATTCTATACGAGGTGACCCCCTTGTAGATATCCAGATGCATGCTTTCGTCGTTGGGGTTATACAGAGCCTGCGCAGGAACGCCAGCAGGTAAGTCGGTCCCCGAACCTGTGATCTGGAGATTGACGCATTGCGGGTAGTTCTGGGCGCCTGTTTCGTAGGACGCATTATGCAGGGCGATGATCTCGGTGCGCAGCACATAGAAGCCCGGCTGGATCCGTTCGGGGATCTGAACCATCCAGGAATTATTATTGGCGATCAACTCATCTGAAGCCCACCGGCCTGGGGCATTTGAGCCGTCCAGGAGACCAAGTTCATTGATCTTGAAGAACTCCAAGGCCCGCTTATCAACGGTCTCGCATGACTCTCCGCAAGAAGCGAGGTAATCCATTACGGGACCCTTATGATTTTCCGGCCAGCCATTCCACTGCAAATGGACCGTGTCGCCTGCTTCTACGACTGCATGGACGAGAGCGTTCTTCGCGTCTCTGTGGCATATTATCTCCTCTGTTTGGTATCCGGACTGGTTAACATAGCCGTGGTCGAAGGCCGTGGTGGACCAGCCGATAGCCGAAGCAGTGTTATCGGGATCAGTCGGTCGCCAGCCGTCATAAGCGACCCCTCCGATATTGACGTTGCTCACGAAGCTGTGCGCCGATGCTCTGAGGCCGCCAGCTAGGGCGGCGACAACACCGCACACGAAGGGGCGCATCTTGGTTGCGGTATGTGACGGGATAAAAGTAAGTGCGCCCAGCGCCTAAGAAGTAACGACTGACTAGGACCCTTGCACTGGTCGAAGGGGGCAGGGAAGACAGTGAATGATCGAATGGGAAAGCCAGGAGCATTAGGCAAAGGGAATGCATGCGGTAGAAATGGCATGGAATTGGACTTACGCTTATTTATCTGTTTTGCCTAATATGCTCGTAGACTCGTTGACGAACAAGGTTGCGGTGGGCCATCCGTCCCTTACTATGGACTCAATGCCGATCAATATCAGTGTAGATGGCAGATTACGAGGACGGGGCCGAAACCCTTGAGGCTAGCTGCAGTCCATACAAGTGAGAAGAGATCCACGTCGGAAGGGCTGAAGGGGTTCAGCCGATTGTGTCTTGGTCTCGGAATAAACGACGGCGAGCATGGGTATGCTTTCCGACTATGATCTATGCCATCTGCTCCCGCTCCTACCTAGTTGTCCTCCAGTTGGGGGCCATCAGTTCTTGAAGAGAAGAGAAAGTGCACTTCAACATAGTATTGCACATAGAACGATATGCATGCACAACTTCGAGCGTCTTCTCCATAGTTCTTTGCGGCAGTAAGATTATTGCGCAAAATAAAAGGGAAGAAAAGGGGATTTCAGGCGAAAGAAATAGATTGACAAGACGTGGCCTTTTAATCTATCTGAGGGTCAGGAGCTGCATGGAATTGATGATCTCGGGGTGGAACTCGTTGATACCGGCTTGGTAAAGATCAACGGATGTGGAGTTACTTCGGTAGTTGTAACGCCTGTGGAATCCGGGAACTCGGGACCTGGGTTGAGGCTTGAGGGAAGAGGAAGGTGGCTTGTGCTGTGGCTTGATTTCCCCGACGTCATTAACCAATTGTTTATGTGGAGAGTTCGAGTCGCGTCAGCCTTACCACTGCATCGATTTCGCGACTAAACTTTCTGCTAATTCAGAAGGTAAAAAGTATCAAAGCAACCAAAGACCATCATCGATTCGTATTGAACCTTACGTCATTTAAGCAGATCCCCGCGTTTTACGCGTCACTGTTTTGATCTTTCCCGTTACTCGTACCTACATACCTCCTCCTCCGTCCAAGATTTGCATGGGCGTTATTATATCCGGTTCTCGAGTGTCTAACTTGAAGGGTCATTCGCATCCACACACCTTGATACACTAAGCAACCCACTGGCACAGCACGGCACGTCACGTCTCGTCTATCTGACCCGGCCCAACATGTCATACAACGGTAACCCCCAAGGACTACCCATGGGTGTTCCGAGAAGCTGGACGCCCATACCTCCTCCGCCCGACTACAACTCTCTGGTCGCAAGGGTAGGTTCCCCAAGTTACATACAATAGGCGAGCACTCCTACCTCTTGGAGCAAATACCTGACTTCTTCCATAGTGCACACCTCAGGGAGGGGATCTGGGTGCTCAGTCAATATACCCACCTGTACCTCAGCCGGTACATCAGCTGGTACCTCAGTATCAAACCATACCCGCACCTCAGCCCCAGCCTGCCGCCCCTAGCAACACCTCATCCCGAAAGCGCAAGTCGGATGCCGTCGTGGTCGAGCAGCCCGAGAACATCCCTGATATCAGCGACGATGACCCCCGCCTGTACCATGTCGACCAGAGTTGCCAGCAGATCCGCCGCAAGATCCGCGACTTCATCGACGGCGGCAACATGAAGGTGAAGGAGTTCCAGGAGGCAATCGGCGTGTCGGCCCGCAGCTACCAGAACTTCATGTCTATGAGCGGCACCGACAAGGGCGTCAACTGCGACACGTACCCGGCCGCCTTCCGGTTCTTCAAGAAGCGTGAGCTGCAGGGCCTCAAGGCGGCGCCGCCCAAGAAGACCAAGACGGCCCGCAGCGAGGAGAAGAAGAAGCCCTCGTCTCTCGACACGGGCGACATCCGCCTCGAGGGTGAGGACCAGCAGGTCGTGCCCGTCTACGACACGTGCGACGAAGTGCGCAAGAAGATCCGCGCCTTCCTCAAGAAGGCCGACGTCACCCAGGCCGCCTTCTGCCGCGCCATTGGCGAGAGCTTCCCCGAGAAGCGCAGCATCCAGTCCCGCCAGCTGTCCACCTTCCTCGGCCGCAAGGGCCCCACGGCCGGCAACACGAGCTCTGTCTTCTACGGCTCCTACGTCTTCTTCGAGAAGCTGCGCATCAAGGAGGGCAAGCCGAAGACCCAGTTCCGCCTCGAGATGGAGAAAATCCACCCCAACGGCATGGACGTCACGAACCAGATCGACGGCGGTTGGGTCACAATGCACAAGGACGAGCGCATGGTACAGGACAAGTACGGCAGGATCGACTTCGTTAGAGTGGGCTAGATCTTATCTCGTCTGTTGTTTGCTTTTCTTTTTTTCTCGCGGAGTTGGTCGTGTGTATCATATTCGGCTGGTTCGTTGGTGTGTTTTCATTTGCTTTTTATACGGCTGGCGAATGTAAAACTAGAGGGAGCCGAGGGGGGAGTGGCTCTTTGCTGATCTTCCGGACTCAACTGACTGTATGGAGGATGGAAAATGGTTGTTGCTAGCCAGCCACATACTGCCGCTGTCGGTAGCAGTTCTGTAATGCTCTTTTCGCCAAAGTTTGAGAAAAATGGACTTCTTATAATCTTAGCCCTCACTTATATCCACCTCAACCTAGTGTTTCTCAATGTGTAACTGTCAAGCCACTATATCCACTCCCATTAACAACCAACCCACTGGTATATGAAGCACTACACCCAATTTCACAGTCCAGGGTTCTCGAAGCGCATGGCTACGCACCTTCATCTCCCTCTCCGATATCAACCGGAACACTCATACACGACATTCAAGCCATTGACGCGCGTCGAAATAGAGAGAGAGAGAGAGGCCACCGTCCTAGAGCCTGGTCACTCCGCATCGACCAAAGAGTGGGTCTTGGACAGCAATTAGCAACTCAACACAACCTGGCGTTGGCTCAAGTCGCTCCTCCAGTATTGACCCAACAAATCATGGCTGGGCCAATTCCACGGCCTAGCAAAGGAGATACTGGCGCCCTGTATGAGGCCATGCAAATGCCCTTCGTTCTGCTGTTTCTCCTCCATCCGCCTCCCCAGTCTTATGGTCGACGGATTCGCAATCTCGGCCACCCAAGGCAGGACAGAGGCGATCCGCAAGCTTAAGTCCCACATATCACTTAACAATCTCGAAACATACCTCGGCGTGATGTCATGGCTTCCGGAATATATCCCCTGGCACCAGCAGAGAGCAGAACCTCTTCAGAAACGAGAGACAGACCTGGTGGCGCCTGGACGTCAAACCAGACGATGCTGCCACTTCGTGAGGCGAAACATAACAGCGAAGATGCTGGTCCATTAATCTGTGTGCACAGACTGGACTATTCGCGAAGCTCATCAGGACGACAGCTGAAGGCTGACTCTTAGCATAGCTCCACGGACTGTTATATAGATGTCTGAAGGTGCACCAGTACAGCGCCAAATCTCTCCCTCGAGAGGCTCCGCATCCCAAACAGAAACAGCCTTATCGCGGTCAGGCCTCATGTCAGACCCAGCTGAAGACGATCAAACAACCAGGTTTTGGATTGGTTTGATCAGCTACTCAGGGGAGACAGGTTCATACATCTCCGGTATCGCTTTCTCTCAGCCGCAGCTGTTTTTATATGTATTTAAGGAGGTATCTTTACCTTCAGTTACTCGAACGAACCTCTTAAAGGTTAACCTGATAATAGCTTCTTCTTTCAGCTATATATACTTTAATATGTAATGTTAAGGTTTTATAATTATAAGCCCGGGTCGCACTTTTTGTTAACCATGCTTTGATATTTGTTATATACGTTATATATATCGTTTTAAGGCTGTTCGAAACTTTGCTGTTATTTTATAATAATTTTATAATTTATTACTGCTTTTTACCAAAAATGTTTAACCGTTACATTTTTATTACCTTAATTATTTATCTTTTTTATATTACGATTGTCACGGCGCTGATCGTCTCTAGGGGGCTGGGTAAAGTATTTTGTTGTTGTACGAAGGAAAAAAAAGGAAACTATCTTAAAGGCGCGGAGCGCCTGTACCTATATAGCGTTGTGGCTATTTAGCTAAGCCGTAACGTTGGTACCGTAACAGTAACTCCCCCTTTTTAAGGCAATTATTCTTAACTGCCTATAAAAAAACTGCATAATGTAAACCGCTTTATCCCGGATTCGAACCGTAGGCCTCTTGTAACGTATTTATAGGTTTGGTACGTTACAAAGGTGGCGCTGCGCGCGTACCGCGTGGACGGTATGTGGCCGTTGCCGGGATGCTGCGCCGAAATACGGGGTAAAACACCGGGTTCGGGGACGGGGTAATGATATTGTTACGCCGTAAGCGTTGTTAACGTATATATAAATTTTACCGCCGCCGTTTATTATTTCCGTTACATAAATACTAAACTTTCTTTAAAACTTTTTCCTATTCCCCTTTTTTTTCCTTTAAAAACGTTGTACCATTACCAAAACAATACCGTAACGTTTATTTCCCGTCTTTTTTCCGTTACCTTTTTACCGGTTCCGAATACCGTTTTACGCCATTTTTTCGTTTCTGTCGCAATATTTCCTTAACTTAATACCGTTTACGTTACGCCCGTACGCGTTAAGCGCCTTTATATAATATATTTTTATTATATTATTTTTAATTATAATTTTGCCGAAAGTTATATACCGGTATTCCGTTACCGTTTTACGTTTGCCGTTATTAACAAATATATATTTTATATTAAACGCCGAAAAGTTTATTAATTTATAAATTTTAACGCGTCGTAATATCGTTTATATATTGCTGTAATACGTTTATATCGTTAATTTCGTAATATTTAACCGGCAAAAAGCGTTTAAAACGATTCCTTAAATTTTAAAGTTTTATTCGAATAAGTTAACTTTTATTTTGGTATCGACCGCGATACCGATAACGACGCCATCCTTAACACGAACGGTAACGAAATTTACGAATACGACGATAATTTCCGTTTCGAAATTTATAACGCGGTTTTCCGCCTATATATTACTTTCGAAACGGTTAAAAAGATATACCGTTTCGCCTTCGGTACGACAAGTATTAAAAAAAAGTTAATTTTATTTTATAATTTTGGTTACGTTATTAACATCTTTTCCAGAAATATATTATTAATTATCCTACTTAGGTAATTATCCGCCATGCCCTTATATAAATATACCACCCCCGTTTTATTAATAACGCCATAAATATACTGCAAAATATACGTTACGGTATCGTACCGTTAACGTAATATTATTAAACCGACGCTTAAATCGATTTTTAAAAAAAAACGATCGAATACCGTTTAATACTTAATAACGAAAGTTATTAATTATAAGTTTTAATTAAACGTATTTTTAAAAACGAGATATCCGTTACGGTTACCTTAGGCCTGGATTTTATATAGGCGGCCGTCGATATAGCGTCATTCCCTTTACGCCTTAATAACTTTTAATTATTTATAAATTATCGATACGTCGTATTTTTTTTTATAATTAGGTTACGCGGTTATCGCGTAATCGTTATTCTGGCGTATTATTATTTTATCGCTTCGTTTATAGTTCCGGTATTTATAATATTAATAAAATTTATATTTATAATTTTTTTTTTTTTTTTTTTTGTAATTTAATAAATTATGGTAATTATCGTGCCATTACCGCCGTATCGGCTAAATATAATTTCTTTACCTTTTTTACGCCTTTTTTGCAAAAGTTACGTACTTACGCCTTATACCCCGTTTTTCCCGTTTACTTTGGTTATCTTTAATAGCTTTATATAAGGTTTTAAATTAATAAAAAAATCCCGGTTTATTAAAATTATTTTTATAAAATTTTGTTATATCAAAATTATAACCTTATAAGTTTTCGGCCGGTTCCTAAATAAGGCGGTATAAATATAATCATTTAACCTTATACTAAAAATCTTATTAAAAATTTTTAAAACTTAAAATCTTTTTAAAATGCTATTTAACGTTCCTTTAATTTTAATTATCTATAACGATAACGCCTTCCGTACGCGCATTTTACTTTTCGTTAACGCTTTTTTAATTAAAAAGCCTTAATTTATAACGCTAAATTAAAAAAGTATGGAAAACTGGAAATAATTTATAATATATTAATAACCGTACGGTAACGGCTTAAAGGTATACCTTAATAATAACAAAAAGGCTTATTTATTTATCGCTAAGTTTATCGTTAAATTTACCGGATTTTATATAACGTATATTTACTTATATATATTCCCTTTCGGTAAAAATATTAACGTTAAAACGGTATCGGTTTACTTATTTTATATACCTATTTTATAATTCCGTTATTAAAGCTTTAACCTATTTAAAAATTTGCTTTAATTTATCCGTATAATACGTTATATTATTATATTTATCTTATTACGTTATCGTTTTAAAAATATTTACCGGAAATAACGGTTTTATATTTATAATAAGGTAAAAACCGTAATTAACAAAAAATAATAATACGTTAATAATTTCCGATACGTAATTATTATTAACGAATTTAATTAAAAAAAACTAATTTATTTAATCGTTTTAATAAAAAAAGTAATAATTTTAAAAATATTATTTTATTATTACGTTAATTATTTCGGTTTGGCCGTCGGTTTATAAATAATACGTTATTAAAACGTAAAACGTAATATTTAAACGTTAACTTAATTTTTTTCAAAACGTAAAAATAAATTATATATTTCGATCGGATATTATTATAACCGGAATATTATATAAACGGTATATATTAAAAACGAAAACGTTAATTAAGTTTTTTACAAATATATTTGTTACGGGTATAAAATAACGTATTTTAATAAAGCGGTCGATAATTACAAAAATATATTTATAAATATGTCCGAACTTTTCGTAAAAAGGAAAAAAGCCGACGTAATTTACCGATATATCGTTTTACGGGTAAAACGGTATTAATAAAAAATCGAAAAAATTTATTAGCAACGTTTTAAATGTTTTAATATAATAATAAAAATAATAACCTTATACGAACGTAATTACGTTCCGGAATAAACGTAATTAATAATAACTTCGCCGTAATAAATCGTATATTTTAAAACGTTTAAAATATTCCGTAAACGTAATATTATAATTACGGTAAATTATTTAAAGTTTAAAAGCGTTATTATTAAATATAAATAACTTATTTCGAACGTAAATACGTCCTTATACGGTTTTATAGTCGGCTTTCGCAACTTTAAATGCTTTACGAATACCTTATTTAAAACGTTTATAACCCAGATCCGTTAACGTTATTAGGATATCGTTAATTAACGTTAACAACTTATAAATATTATTTATTAATATGTTTATTAATTAATTAATATTAATAATATACGTTTTTAAAGGTAATATTTACCGATTAAATAAAAATATTATTTTATATTAATACGTTATTTTATTATTAATTATATTATTACGGTTCGTTAATTACGTACCGGGTTAACGAAATAAAACGTTTAGGATTATAATTTTCGCTTTTAATCTATAAATTATTTAAAATCGGAAGTTATTAAAAAATTCGAATTAATGGATTTGGCGTTAATTTAAAAATTTCGTAATAACAAAATGCTGGAAATTTTTATAATTAATAATAACTTTTATAAGTTTTTCGGTCCTTTATAATTCCGGACGTTATTTTTCGAATACTTTAATAATAATTAACAGTTTTTTATCGTAAATTTCGTAATTATATTTTATAAGGTTATGCTTAACCGAAAAAAAGGTAACCGGCTATAAAATATTTTACGCATTATATTACGAAAAAACTTTTTTTAAGGTTTAATTAAAGGCGTCGGTTTTTAAAATTATTCGGCGTTAAAAATCGTAATAAGATAATATTAAGGCCGTCGAAAAGGTATTTTTTAATTATTAAAACGTTATTTTTACGTTATTTAAGAATAAATTAATTTATTTAACTTTATTTATTAAAACGGTAAAAAGTTTAACGATTAACGAAAAACTTTTTATAAACCGACGGTAAAAATTTACGAAACCGAAAAAGCGTTATAATTTCCGTAACGTTCCGGAAACTTTTTATTTCTAAATAATTTTTATTTTATCGGGGTTTATAATAATGCCGTTAATAAATATTATTAAGCCTAAATATCGTATTTTCGTAACGTTAAATTCGTATTTCCGGATATTTATTATTAATTTTACGTTAACGAAATAATATAATATTTCGCATATATAACCTTTATACTTTTTTTTATTTTTATTATATATTAAGATATTATTAAAGTAAACCGTAATATATTTATTTAAAAGGTTAAAAAAGATATGGTTAATATAATATTAAAAGAAATTCGGGGCGTTAATTATGCCGAAATTTGCTATTAAATATTCGAATAAGCCGAACCGGGTTATAAAAGTTATTTTTTATTCGTTTCTTAAGATAATACGTAAATAATTAAAGGCCGTAACGATATCGAACTTGGTATATACCCGCGTTACGTAAAAGGCGTTTAAGGTTTCGCGAATTAAAAAAATCGGGTAACGGTTTTTTATTATAACGTTATTAAGGCCCTAATAATTAACGTAAATATATATATCGTTTCCCGGCTTTTTAATAAACAAAATAAGGGTTATTATAAAGAAATTATTAAAGCAGATAAAATCTTTTTTTAAGTACTTATCGATATACTTCCGTATTACCAACAGTTCGTACAGGGATATAATTTGCGCCCGATTATATAATAACGTTTAATCCGGAAATAATTTAATTTTATAATCGAAAAGTTAATACGGTAATAAGGCGTTAACGTTATAAGGTTCGAATGTTTTCGTTAAATTATAGTATTTAAATAACAACTTTTTTAAAATTTCGGTTATCGTTACGGGTAATTTATTATCGAAATATTTTTATATATTTTTTTCGGTTACGTGGTATAATTAAAGTATTTCGGTTATTTAATTATGGAAAGCCCGTAATTTAAAAGGTATAATATCCGGGTTAATATTATCGTTTTATATAAAAATATTACAAAAAATCGTATTAAATATTAATAACGTAACTTTATTAACAAAAAGCGGTTACGATAAAAAAACGGCAATATTTTGCAAAATATCCGTAAAAATAAAGAACCTGGTTAAAGGTATAAAATTGATTATAACGTTTTTAAAACGGCAAAACGTTAAAAAATTAATAACGCGAAAAAAACGTATTTTAATCGGTACATTAAGGTACTAGGTATAAAAGGATAAAGTGGTAAAAGCGGAAAGCGGGCTTATTAAGGCTAATAATAACGGAAATTTTGATATTATTTTATAGTTAATATATATTATATTTACGGATTAATTAATTAATAAGTTATACTTACGGAATTAAGGTAGCCCGAAGATAATATTAAAGCCGTTTAAAGGTTAATAATATAAAGTAATTTTTTTTGTAACGGAATTTATACGAAATCGGAACGTATATATAAAAATTACGGAACCGGTTATAATATTATCCGTTAACCTAAATTAATGGAATTAAGGGATAAAATAAGAAAAAAGGTTATATTAATGCGTAAAATTATTATTAATAAATTTTATAAACGAATAACCGTAATTTATTATAAACCGCGCCGGTAATATATCGTTATTTAAAAATTATAATTAAAACGAAAATAAAAAAGATATATTAAGATTTATAAAACGTATATATAAATCGGGTTTATTATTATTTTAATAATTCGATAAAAGTTTTTAATTACGATTTGTTTTAAAAATTAATTTTTTCTTTATTACGAATTACCGGTATTACATAACGATATTGTAAGCGGCGCGTCCGTATTAAAAGGTTGCGGTCGACGGTTAGGGCAAATAAAGGAATAATACTTTTTTTTTCGTAATATATATAAAGGTTTAACCTATATTGACGTTATTTTTTTTCTTTGTTTAAAGGTTTACGGGGATCGTTTTTTTTTAATAATTATACCGTTTAATTATATAAGTTCGGGTTTTAACGTTCCCGAACCGTTATTAAAACGTTATAATATCGGAATATTATTATTAAAAATTTTAAATATACGTTTACGAAAAGTCCGGTTCGTTATATTGTTAAAAAAGTTTTTAAATAAATATATTTATTCCGTATTATTTTCGGGACCCGAACGTTATATTTACGGAATAAAGGCTTTTTATAAAGCCCCGTTAATTTTTTATTATAATGCGATAATACGTAAAGCCGGCGGCTGCCAGCTTTAGTTAATTAAGTATACGAAAATGTTAATAAAATTAATAAACGTTGTTAATCCTTATTCCAAACCTTAAAAATTTTTATAAACTTACGTTAATATATTAACGGTAATATAAATCTGGTTTAGGAATAATAATATATTTTTTATATCGCGTTAACCGTATACTTACGTTTTAAGGTTTATAAAATATATTATTACGTTATTAATTTTATCGCGTACGTATAAATAAACGTTATTTTAAAGTCGTTAAATAACGTATATAATACGATCCGTTAATAATAAATAAGCGCCTTGGTTAATAGCAAACTTTAAGCGTATTAAAAAGCGCCAGTTAATATATTTTTTCTGGCGGATTATCGGGTTCTTAATATCGTCCTTAAAAACCGGCGGTTTTAAATTACGTAAGCGTTAATTTTCCGTTATACCGAAAAAGGGTTAAAATATTGGTAAGGCCTAATCCGGACGGGGCTATTACGGAGCCGTTAATAATTAAATCGAAAACGGTTACGGGCCGTCGGTATTATAACGGTAATATACAAAATTATCGGAACTAATATTCGATAATTTCGTTAATATATTAGCAAACGTTATTAATATATTATAAGGAAATAAAGTTAACCGGAATAAACCTTCCGTAATTATTAAACGTTTCCGTAATTACGCGTTTTTGATCGTTATTTATTTTGCTTATTATAATAATTATTCCGCGGTAATTAACCGTTCGCGAAATTGGTAACTTTTATACAATAATTATTTTACGGTTACGATACGTTTTTATAATTAACTTTATTTGCGTTATAAACGTATATAATTATTTTCGAAAATCGTAAAAATATTCTTAAAAACTTTTTAAAGTTATTTATTAACTTCGAGAAATTTGTTTAATAATATAAAATCGTATATAAAGTAAACCGTAACGGTAACCAAATAAAGAAATCCATAAAAAATTTTTTAGGAATTTATAGGTTGCGGCGATAGCGCCATGTTATTGCCTTACGCCTATTTAAAAGCTGAAGTATTAATACCTATAATACCTTTTTCGGGGGTCAGGATATCTGGTAAAATCATGGCGAGGATATGACGTATTAACGGCGGACCTGGGGTTTTTCGGGATTTAGGTTAAGGCGAGGTAATAATAAGCCACCAAGTTTGTTTTTAAAGGTGCAACAAACTATTACGGCGCTGATCGTCTTTAAAGGGCTAGATAAAGTATTTTGTTATTGTACGAAGGAAAAAGAAGGAAATTATCTCAAAGGCGCGGAGCGCCTGTACCTATATAGCGTTATGGCTGCTTAGCTAAGCCGCAACGTTGGTGCCGTAACAACGATTAAAGTTATAGTTTCTTTTCTTTTAATAAATTCTAATAAAGATTTAAAATGTTTTAAAGCTTTTTTTCTTTATAACAAAAAGTACCCTTAAAAAATAATTTTCGAATTTTACCTTAATTTTAATACGGCTGAATTATTACCGTTATTATAAAGATTTTTTTTTAAAAAAACCTTTTTAAATTTTTAATTTAACCGTTTTTAATAAGCTTAATTTGAAGTTAAACGTAAATATAAAGATTTATAATCGAAAATGAAACCTTTTCGTTATTTTTAAAAAATACTTATTTAAATTAATTTGTTTTTAAATTAATACCTTTATTTTATTATTATTAAATATATTAAAAGAAATTAGGTTTTAAAATAAATGAATATTTTTAAAAAAAACCTATTTTATTAAAAAAATTAAAGCTATCTAAAATCGATTAAAATATCGGATATAATTATTATAATCGTTATATATTAATATGTTAATTAAATTAAAAAAACCAAATTACGATTAAATCGATATTTTTATAAAAAACAAAAAGTTAATTTTTAATTAGAAAATTACGTTTAATTAATTTATTAAGGTATATTAAAAAAAGATCGGCTTAATATTATACGTCGTAATTATTATTCGTTCGAATATAACTTTTATAACCTTTAAACTGATGAGATGTAATATAAATCCAAACTTAAAATATTATATAAAAACAAACTAATTTATTCGATGTTTTATCGAAACGAAATATTATACTTTAAAATATAATGAAATAATTATTTTTAAAATAATTAATAATACCTTTTTTACAGATAATTTAATTAACTAAAAAAACTTTTAAATTTACGTAATATATTTATTTAGTAATATTATAAAATAACATATTAATAAATGAAATAAAATTATTAATATTTATTTAGGCCGTAAAAAAGGTTATATATATATTATATGCCGGCAATCAGTGCTTTCAGGTGCTACCGGCTGGTGGGCTTTGTTCAGGCTAGGCAGCAGAATGCTACCTAGAACAACCTTTGTCCACTGATGATCCTTTATCACCTAATCGTATATATAAGGGCGATTGCTTACGGATTAAATTAATCCTTTCCTAAAACTTAAAGAACTAATATAAAGCAATTACGCCAAATTCCTGCATTCGATTACTATGACTACTAACATAGTAACATTTTCTGGTTAATTAATAACCGTAGCACGTTATACGAAATGGTTAATTACAAATTTAAAAGTTAAATTAATAAAAAAAGTACGAAATTTAAAAAAAAGCCGCTTAATTAACGATTTAGGAAAAAGTTAAATAATAATTAACGATGGCAAAAAAACATAAGATTTTTAAGAAATTTTCCGTTAAATAAATTAATAACTTATCCGATAACGGCTTCGTTTTTAAAGAACGGAAGTATATAAATAACGATAACCTTTTCCCTTTTTTCTATCCCGGATTTTTTTCCGATTAGGAAGTTCTTTAAAATAAAAAATTTTACAATAAAAGAAAACAGGCGGAAAAATAGAAATATTTTTAATAAAAGATAACCCATTATCTTAACAATAAAAATTAAAGGCAGATTTAAAAAAGTTTGGAACCTTAATTTAGAAATAATATACCGAAACAGACTTAAATAAGCTTTATACGTCCCTAAGTACTAACATAAATAAAATCAAATAAAACGTTAAAATATGGAAAAATAAATATTAATAAATCGAAAACAAAGTTAAAAATATAAAACTTTAAAACTAAAAAACTAACGAAACAATATTACGACTAAACGATATAATAATAAAATTCTTGGATATATTCGGAAACAAAACGTCGCAAAATTTAAAAAGCTTATAAAATATGTCATATAATCAGACCAATGGCTAGCTCCACTGAGCCACGAGCCCCTTGTCGGATCGTATCAGCGACTGTTGCTGCATACGTTCTTATCAGGATTTATGGGGTCCTGTCCTAGCCCTGTCTATCTGGCTGTAGGGGGCTGTATTCTTACAATATATAAATATATAAACAAAAGCGTTAAAAAACGCTTAGCTTATAGCTCGGACAAATGGCTTAAAAGAAGTCTCCGTTATAACACCCGTTATAATACCTGTTATAGCGCCTATTACAGCGCCTATTACAGTACCCGAAAAAAGCAACGTAAAAAAGATCAACCCTTTAAAAAAAGGCAAAAAAAAGCCCAGAAGGTAATCCACTAAAAAACCCGACCCCCCGAAAAAAAAAAATTTAAGCTACCGTTTAAAGGAAAGGAAATAGCATGCAGAAACCCTAATAATTTCAACAATTCCTTATCTTTATCCTTTTTTCGGACTTTTTTAAAAGTCCCACGAAAAAAAAAACCGTTACAATTCCTTTAATAACTTATCCAGCTTTAGTAACTCGGATAAGTTTAATAAATTAGGTATCCGTCTAAAAGAACGGAAAAAAAACTTTAAAAAATCCAATAACGATTTAAAATTCCGTTAAAAACGCTTTAACTTCTCCTTAAATAAAAAGAATTACTTATTAGGTTAAGCTAATTAAAAGCTTTAAAGTAACGCCTTTAACCTTGTACTAAAAGAAATCGGCTATAAGGACGGTATAAAGCTAAAACAAATTAATTAATTACGTTTAGCGAAAGCTATTACCAAAACCTGCAAAAAACCGCCCTTAAAATTAATTATAAATATCAAAAAAAGAATAAAAATATTAAAAACCTTACGGAAAACTTATATAACGATAAATAAAGCCCGGTAAAGATCCCTTTAAAAAAAGCTTAATAAAATCATATACGATAAAGAAAATTTTATATAATTTATTACCAAATTTTAAAAGTTATTTCGAAAAGTAAAAAGTTATAATATAAAGCTTAAAACTAAAAAGCATATCACGATATTTCTTATTGCTATAAAAAACTGCGCTGGCAGCTAGTATAAAACGATACAATTAATACTTAAACAAACGGATTATTCCTTTTAGCAACTGATTAACGATTTTAACAATAAATTCCATAACCGTACCAACAAAAAAAAGAATAACGGACGGTTTTATAACGCTTAAAGAAATAAAAGCAAAGGAAATAATAACAACTTCCGAAATAATAAGCCTACATAAAACAAAAACGGAAAGCCACTCTGCTTTAACTATAACAAGTACGGACACCTAATAAAAGACTACCCTAAGCCCTAAAAGGAAAAAAACGGCAAAAAAAAAAAAAAAAAAAAGGTTAACGTTAAGGAAACAACAACAACTAAAGCAATAACTCTCGCAACACCCACGGCAACACCCACGGCGGTAAACCAGGTAAAAAGCAATTTATCTCTAAAGGCCTAGGAAACTTATACCGTTCTAATAAAAAAACATTTAGCGCTTATGTTAATAAATAACAACTTTAAAACCTTATACAATAGTACGATAAGGTAATTCAAAAGTTAACTACAATAATTAATGTTATTAAAACTACAGCAACTAACTGCCTTAAAGCTTTAATAACTAACTGCCTTAAAACTTCAATAATTAAAAGTCTTAAAGCGACCGTTACAAATAACGCTAGCAAAATATTTCAGAAGGTAATTACAGTAGCTAAATGCCCTAAAGCTACAGCAATTAAAAGCCCTAAAGCAGTTATTATAAGTAATGCCATACTATTACATATCCATTCATCTATAGAAGATAATAAAGATAGGCTACTTTGGAACTTAAAAGCGAACGTCAACATCATAAATAACATTAAAAACTTTAAGAAAAATTCAGTCCTAAATATCAAAAACAAGGGAATCCACATTATAACAGGTAAAGAACCTATTATCGCCACTGTCGTTAGGATAATAAAGTGGCTCTTAAAAGGACCCCGTAAAAAGAATAACGAAATTATGGTAAAGTATACCCTATACATTAATAACTTTCCTTTAAAGATATTTTCTGGAAAGATATATTATAAAAGGAAAAGTTACCTAAATAAAAACACCTTGGTAAACTCTAACGGGTCTCAATTAACGATAATCAACGTACCTCGAAAAGGCTTCTTCCTATAGCTTTATAAAAAGCCGGAGCTCATTATCAAGGCCCCGAAATCGACGAACGACAAAAACTATTAATAAGAATACGTACTAAGGGAAGTATTTGGTAAGAATAACGACAGTAACCTAAAAAAGATGCTAATTAACGCTTTTAAAAATAGAAGAATTCGCATAACGAACGAAGTAATAATAAAAATTATCCTTTAACACCGCCGTCTTTGCCACTCCAATATAAAACGACTAATTTAAACCATTAAAATGTTCACGGAAATAAACCTAGACTTTAACGAAATAAAAACGTTATCTTATACAGCATATAACGAAGGAAAAATACGGAAAATTTTATCTACAAACCCCCAGTAACGGGAATAATACGTAAAAAAAATTATTTGGTATAATATAAACTTACTTAAGCCCGTTAACATTAAAAATAATAATTACTTCGGTTTTATTATAAACGATTTCTTACGTTATAAAAAGTATTATTCGTTTAAAATTAAAAACGAAATATAGCAAAACTTATACGCTTATATTATACGGATAATTAAACGTTTAAAAACGATTTCTTTTAATACAAAAGGTCGAAATAAAAAAGTAAAAACCTTACGTTTAAATAATGGTGAAAAGTTTAATATATCGATTATCGAAAAGTTTTATATAATTAAAAACATTAATCTAATAATTTTCAACTTTTATAATTAATATTAAAACGGAATTACGGAAAAAGATATCTAATTCTTACAAAACGAAACTTATACGATTTTGCCTAAATAAAAATTCCGACATATTTTTGGAACCTAATAATGAAAGCTACAACGCATATAATTAATAGGACTAAAGAGTCTACAGTAAAGGATATAATACCAATCAAATGCTTTAAAAACGTATTCGAACCTAACAAATTATATAAACCTAATAATAATTACCTTCGAATTTTCGGCAGCAAATGTACAGTTTTAATTAATAAAAATTATAGAACTAAATCAAAAAAATTAGCAGCCCGTAAAGTAAAAAGTATGCTACTAGGCTATCAAAGAACGCATAATTATAAGGTATAGTTGCTAAAGGGCGGTAAGTTACTTACAACATTATATATTATAATTTATAAAAACTTAAAAAAGCCAAAAAAACTTCCTAACCTTAAAAACATTATTTAATCGCTTTTACAGCCTATATAAAAACGCTTAAAATATCGTTAAAAATAAAAAGATATTAAAGTAAAGAACAAAAACGATAACGTTATTTCGAAAAACGATACGGACCAGGAAACTAAGCAAGTTAAACGTAAAAAAAAACGCCCGAAAAAGATAATTTTCAAACTATACACCCTAAAGGCCTTAAACGAAGCCCTTAAGCTAATACGCAAACTAAAGCTAGCTTTAATCCAAAAAGGCGAAAAAAACGATAAAGGTTTACATACCTTCTATTTCGTTCCTAACGTCGACGATAACGATTTTTTTAAAGGCTACGGAAACGCCGATTAGGTTATTTAGAACATCTACGAATATTAACAAATAGCTAATATACTAAAGGATAAATACGATAACATTTTTAAAAACTCGGAAAACATTGATTTAAGCAAATTATCTATTACTTACAAGTTATTTGTTGCAATAAACGACGGCCCGTCCTTAAAGAAAGTTATAAAGGGCCCAGAACGAAAAATATAACTTAAAATAATCTTTACAAAAATTAAAAAAAACCTTTTACGTAAAACCTTTAAGTTTACGCCTTTTAATAAGGAAGCTTATAAATACCTTATTAATACCAAATAGGTATTAAGAAAAAAGTATATATTTATAGGATAATTAAATAAGTATAAGGTACGTATTTACGCAAAAAGATTTATATAACGAAAAGAAATTAATTATAATAAAATAATAACAAATACTACAAAAGCTATACACTAAAAGATATTAATAGCTCTAACTGCTTATTTTAGCTAGCATATACTCCAAATCGACTTTATTGCTACGTACCTAAATAATAAGCTAAAAAAAAAACATTTATATAAAATAATTCCTTATATTAAAAAAATATTTTAATATGTACCCAAAAAATAAAAAAAACGTATCGTTTCTCGCTTAAAAAGGGTATTAAACTAATAAACCTATTATACGGCCTAAACCAGGCCGAAACTACTTGGCAAAAAAAAGTTAAAAAATATTTACAAAACTAAGCTTTTACCTATTAATTTCGGATAATACGATTTATTATAACCTCAAAACCGAATATATTATCGCTTTATACGTTAATAACTTCCTACTTTTCGGAATTAATAAATAATAACTTAAAAACGTTACTAAAAAAAATTATTAAAAACGTTTTTATTAAAAATTTAAAAAACGCTAATTAATATTTAAATATACGAATTATTCGTTCCTTATTAATTAGTAACGTTAAATTAAACTAATAATAATATATTAAAAAGTTATTAAAATTAATTAAATTAAACAAAATGCCCAAAAAACCTATCTTATTTATTAAAAATTACTTAAAGTATATTATTAAGTACGAAAATAAAGTTAATAAAAAACATATTTAAATATATAAACCTAATAAAGAAAATTTAATTTTTTAAATTATAGTAACAAATCGGATATAACGTTTATAACCTTAATTTAAGCTAAGTTTATAGGTAACTTATTACCTAAATATTAAAAATATATTAAAAAACTATTACGTTATTTAAATAATAGGGCGGACCTATTTTTTCGGTATAAAAAATTAAAACGAAACTATTGATATTGAAAATATAATAACTTAAGGTTATTTAGAATAATAAATATAAGTTTTACGGATAATCAAAAATTAACAAAGTTTATTATAAGGTATATATTTTTTATAACTAAGCGCCTGTATTTTAAATTTTAAAGTTATAAAGCGTTATTACGAAATATATTATAAAAGCAAAATATATAAATGCAGAAACGGTTATAACAAAAGTAATAAGGATTAGAAACTTTTTAATAAAGCTAAAGCTTATATTTAAAGGCCTTATTTTTATTTTAAAAAATAATATAAAATATTTAAAGAGGTAAAAGAAATATAAATATTACGAAAAAAGTATCATATTAAAATTAAATATTATTACGTACGATAAAAAGTATAAGTAGGAAATATTAGCTTTTAATACGTAAAAAACAAAAACAACCTTGTAAACGGGCTTATAAAGTTATTTAACAAAACGGACTTTAAACGGTTTATACGGAACCTGGAACTTAAGAAAATACAAAATTAAGGTTTAATCCCTATATAGATAAGTTATTTTTAAATTTAATTTTGGATTTTTCGAACTTTTTAGCCGCAATTACCTAACGCAAAAGGGCGTGTCGGCAATTGGTGCTTTCAGGTGCTACCGGCTGGTAGGCTTTGTTCAAGCTAGGCAGCAGAATGCTGCCTAGGACAGCCTTTGTCTACTAATGATCCTTTGTTACCTAATCGTATATGTAAGGGCGATTGCCTACGGACTAGATTAGTTCTTTCCTAGAACTTAAAGAACTAACACAGAGCAATTACGCCAGATTCCTGCATTCGATCATTATAACTGCTGACATTATAATTAATTAAAAAATTTAAAGTTTAATTCGATACTTTAATTCTTAATATTTAAGATAATAATAAACAAATTATTAAGCTTATTTATATAGATATTGTTTAATTTTAAACGAAATTAAAATATATAAATATTTATATTTATTAATTATAATAAAAAATAATTCGAAAAAAAATTAAAGTAATATATATTTTTATAAACGATATAATTATAAATAAATTAATAAAGGGTTTTTTTATTATATTTTTCGGATAGTTTATTTAATAATCAAAACTAACGGATATTAAAAAAAGGATATAAAAACGTTAAGTTCGAAAATTATTTAATAAAGATTTGTAGGAATTCGAGGATAATTTTAATTAATCGATATTTTGAATCCAGGGCCTGTTATTAAGAAAGTAGCTGTCAGCTAGCAGGGGGTGCGCTAGCACCCTATATACGGAAAGGCTTCCCTTAAACGGACCATGTACATCACGTAACTAGACTACATTAAAGTGCGGTATGCGCTTTAGAACACCTGCAACTAGTTAAGTAATACAACATATAACTAATACCCCCTATATCTGATAATTAAGAGTTTTATTCGTTTAATTCGTATCATTATCCATTGATCAGCTGTTGTTAAGACGATTTAGGCTATATATCAGTAGTAATTATCTATATACTTTAATAACTATAATGCCGACCGTACCGATAACGTCCGTAGTTATCTATAATATTTTTTAAGATTAGGATAAATTTAAGGATAAATTTAAGGCCAAAATTAAAGGATATAATTTATAGAATTATATCGACCTTATGTGAGGCAGGTTTCTCAGTGAATGATGGTTTATTAAGAGTCTCGGTCTCCCAGGTGGGAGACCCGTAAGACTAAGTAGCTAGTGCTAGCAAGTAGACAAACGTCATGAGTATCTCATAGAGATGAGATAAGGAAGGTACTAGGTGGCACACCACCAAGAGACCTGGATCCTTCCTGTCATCTGCCCCCTCACGAGAAAAAATTTTCAAGACGCCCACGTCTTGTCCTAAAGGGTATCAATCGTTTCCTGTCAAGAGCCTCCCGGAACACTGGGGTAGGCGTGCGACAAAATAAGGGAAATGTAGGAAGTGAAAATCGTCAAGAGCCTCCCGGAACACTGGGGTAGGCGTGCTGTAAGAAGTGAAATGAATTGCCAGATGAGGCACGATGTTACCGAAGTCGCCACCTAGTACCTTCCTTATCTCATCTCTATGAGATACTCATGACGTTTGTCTACTTGCTAGCACTAGCTACTTAGTCTTACGGGTCTCCCACCTGGGAGACCGAGACTCTTAATAAACCATCATTCACTGAGAAACCTACCTCACACCTTAATTAAAACCTTTTATAATTTATTAAACCTACGCCTTCCGATATATCCTCCTATCCAAAAAGACGAATTCGTTAATCGATACGGGTAATTAATTTATTTTCCGAAAAAACTATTTAAGTTAAAAAAATTGATTAAATGGACCATCCGATAAATATTTTCGAAATAACGGCCGAAAGCAAATAAACCTATAACCAAAACTTTATAACTTTTTTTTAGTATAATTAAAAATACAAAACTTGCCGAAAAAATTAAAACGAGCTTATAATATAGGTTTTAAATAACGTTTCCTTATTTATTAAACAAATTTATTTAAAATTAAATAATAATCTTAAAAAGTAATACGTTAAATTATAACAAACCGGAAAAATTTACGATAATCGATTATTTATCAATACTAAACGTAAATACGAAAAACGATTAAAATAAACCCCGAAAAGCGTAAAAAAGTTTAATAAATAAATAATAAAATAATAAAAAATTATGGCTTAAAATTAACGTTACGGTATTTTCGAAATAATTATACTAATTATCTAAATAAATTAGCTATATATAGAAATAACACCGATCTTACTTAATTAATCGAATTTATATATGTTTTTAAAAAAAACGAAATTAAAAACGGAACGATTAATTATTTAAAGGTTAAAATTAACTTTTTAAATTATTAAAATATAATAAATTTATAATAATTAATAAAAAACATTAAGACGGCATTTTTAATCTTTTAAAGAGCTTCTATAAACCCTTTAAATCAAGATAATTTTAATTAGGAAAAAAATTAAAGATATTAATGAAGATATTAATAATTAACCGCATAATAAACCCTTTAAAAAAAGATCGAAACGAAATAATCGTAAAGGTTTCCGAACGAATTAAAATAATAATAAACGAAAACGCCAAAAATTGGATATATAAAGCATACGCTATAAGGCTTACCTAAATACTTATTATAAATTACCTTAATACTTTTATACATTCCTTAAAAAAGCCTTAAAATTTCCGCTTTAATTAAATAATCATAACATTAATTTAAAAACGTATTATTGCTAATTAATCCTTAAAGGAAAAAATCGACCGTTTATTAAAAATTATAAATAAGTTAATTACTTAAAAAACAAATTAATTTTTAAAAAAAGTAAAATAAATTTTAACGTATTTTTTAATTTTTAATTAATGTAATATAATAAACGTTATATCTTACCTTTTAAAGAATTTAATTATTTTAGATTTACGGTTTATAATATATATTTTTAATTTAATTAACAGGTTTCTAAATTATAAAATAACGATCCAAAATAATAAAATATACGTAAAAAAAAAACTTTATCTCGATTAAAAAATACGGAAAAGTAAATATATTATTTTAAAGCTTTACGGGCCTAAAAGCGTTACGTTTATACAACGTAACCTATTACGAAAACTTCGCATATAATCTAATATTTTTCCGGTAACTCCGGAAAAAAAATTATTAATAAAATAACCGAAAAAATAATAATTTTATTCAAAATAAATTTAATTAATTCGTTATCGAAAATATTAACGTAATAACATTTTATATAACCTTAATTACCTATAAACGAAACGTTAACTTTTATATAATAAAACTATTACGAACCAGTAACGGTATAATATAATACCTAAGGTTAAAATATCTAAGGCTTAAAATAATTGCCCAATTATAATTTTATATAAAGAAAGTCCGCTTAAAGGATTTTATAATAATCGAATGCTAAATATATAATAAAGCGAAAGCTAAAAAATAAATATATTACGAATTACGGAAAAAAACGTTCCGATCAAAATAATGAATTATTAACGATTTTATAGATTTCGAAAAAAACTTTGAAAAATATAAATACGTTGTATTTACGACCGATAAATACTTAAACTTTATTTGAAATATTTACCTTAAAAATCGAAAGTAAAATATATTAATTATAATATTTCGATACTTTCTAAAGGTTTTAAAAAACCAAAATAAAGTTTTTTTATAAATATTCGAATATAATAATAAAATTTTAAAAAATTATTAACTTTAAGATATACTTTAATCGCCTTTTTTTAGTATTAAACTTAAGCCTTTAATATTATATACCTAGGCCCAAAACGGAGGTATAAAACGGTTAAAAAATATAATTTAAAAAAAACGATTATAATACAAAATAACGTTAAGTTACCTTTATTTCTAATCGTATATATTTTTAAAATAATAATATATTTATATAACCGTATTTTTAAATACGCTTTTTTTTTAACAAAACTTATACGAAATTTGTTATATTTATTTAGCGTATAAAAACGGTGTTATAATACTTATCGGAAACTTTAATAAACTTATTTACAAGTATATAGCTATATAATTTACGTAATAATAATTACCGCCTTAAAAAAATTATAAAAACTAAATATTAAAACTTAAATTAATTTCCTTATCGGCTACCGATTTACGAATATTTATAAAATCAAGAACCCGCTAATTAACAAAATTATTATTATTTAAAACGTATAATTTAATAAAAAAGCCACTTTTTTAAATAATATCAAAAACTTAAAAAATAACTTTTTTTACGTTACAAAAAACAAACTACGTACGTTACTCCGATAAGTAAAATTACCTAATTAGGCCTATAACTATTTAAACATACATATTTAAAAGGAAAATAAAAACCTAAACGGAATAATTCAATTTCCGATTAAACAAAAAGAATGGTTCCAAAATAGCATAAATATCCAAAAAAAAACGTACAGATTAATATAAAACAAACTTATTCGCATAAAATTAAATACCTTTATACAACCGTTATATTTAAACTATTCCCGTCCCTTAAATCGTTATCTTTATTAACGTTTATATTAATAATTATTATAATCATTACGCCGGCAAAAATTAAAAAGATAGCCTTAAACTTTTATTACATTATTTAACCCAAAATAACGGTAAAAAATAAAAGTACCTTACGAGTCGAAAACGTAAATTCCCCGTATATTCCGTATTATAAAAATATTATCAAAAACGATTACAAAATTTAAAAAACCGCGTTTAATACTAAATAATTAACCCATTTTATAAATTTACTTAATAACCGGCCGGTAAACTGCAAAGATTTAAAAAAAAAATTTTACTTAAAATACGTATTACCTTAATCGAAAAAACTTCGATACGAAAAAATATAATATAATCCCTAGGTTACAAAGTTAAATACATAAACGTAACTTACCGCTACCGCCGTAAGGCTATAAAAAGCTAAATATATACCCGTTAAAAGAATTATTTCGTAAAACCGAAAAGGTTTACTTATAAAATTAAAAAAAATATAATTCTAAAAAGCAATTAATTAATTTTCCGTTAAAAAAAACAAATTCTAAAATATATATAAATATATATTTATAAATTTAATAAACATAATTAGTTATAAAAATGCAAAATACGTCTCGTTATATAAAGTAATTAACAACTTAAAAACGCTTATAACAATATATACGCATCTATTTTAACTAAAAAGTTATTTTAAACCTTAACCGTTATTACGGCTAAATTCGACTTAAAACTTAAACAATATAACGTTATAAACACCTTTATTAACGCAAATTTACCCTATCAAATATTTATAAAAATACCCCTAAAATACGTATAACATAACAAAAAAATTTTTAATTAAAAAGCTATTATATAAACTAAAACAGTTACCCCTATTATAATAAAAAAACTTTATTAAAATATTTAAAAAATTAAAACTTAACCCCGTTTTTTATAAACCTTATTATTTTACTTATTAAAAAATACTTTTTTTCTTTTTTATAAACGATATTATTACGGTTTACCGTAAAAAATATTAAGGCTTTATCGATTAATTAATTTAATAAATACGAAAACGGTATACCTTTACAAAAAGTAAATGTTACGACCAGCGAAATATACCATAATAACTAGTTTATTGGCGCTATAAACGAAGATTCTAAGCTATAAAAAAAAGAAAAAAAAAAGGCAGAGTCGCGAAATGCGTAAAGATCTACAAATGTCCCCACTCTCTGTGCAGCAGGTGGCTAGTTCGTATGGCAGCTGTCAGTTCTATATAACGGTTGCCAGCCTCACGATTTGATCCTGGTAACGGCTGCCGTTATACTATCCCCTTTTAAAAACTTATATATAATTAAAAAAATTATATAAATCTTTGTTAGTTATAGGTGCCGTTTTTTCCTTATTAATCCGGTTCCTGCCTTTACGGCCTTATTATTATCGGGGTGGTTTTCGTTAATTTTGTCGGCTGTTACTACGCGTATCTATTTTTGTAAACGGATCGGTAGTCCAGGTATTTTAGATATTCCGTATAGAACCGTTTTATTACGATCGGTACGTTTTTAAAATTAGTTACGGAATATTATATTTCGTTAAGATCGTAACCTTTTTATTTAGCTTAATATTACAGCTTTTTATGGTACCCGTTAAATTTTAATTATTTAATTTATTTTATTTCGAATTTTAGTTTATCGTTAATTCTTTTAAATAACGGTAATATCTGGGTTTATTAAGGTAACGGGTTGTCCTCGGCTTTATATAACCGATTAACGTAAAATAAATTAATTATTTTATAATTTGGTAATAAATCGAAAACGAAATTATATTTACGTTTTTTTATAACTTTAAAAATTTTTATTTATTATAAATTTAAGTAAATAATCGGTATTTACGTTACGAAGCCTTTTTTATAAAGGAAAATTTTATTATTAATTTTAAAGTCGATTAGGTAACGTTTTTTGTTAGCCTATATTTTTTAACGTTTTTGTATTTTTAACGCGGTTTTTTTCGTAAACGTTTAAACGTTTTTAATTTATTTAACGATTATTAATACCTATTAAATTAATTCGGTTTTTGTTTTTGTTATATTTAAATTTAACAAAAATAAATTTCGGATATTTTTATTTAATATAACTTTTTACGAAATTATATTAATTAACGAATATTATAATAAATTATGCGCAAAATTTAATGCCGGTATATATACGTTTTAATCGTTTTAATATTTATCGATATAAAAATGCAAATATTAATCCAGCTTTTAGTTCGTAAATTTGATAATTTTTTAAATTTGCGGATATAAAACGTTTCCGTAACGATATTTTATACCGGTAAATTTATTTAATTTAATTAAAAATTAAAAAATAAATTATTTTACGTTATCGTTAATTTAAATAACGAATATTTTAAAGAAACGATATAAATATCGATAATATCGGCTAATTAAAATTTCGGTAATATTAATTTTTTATTTAATAAGGTTATTATAATTTTGTTAAATTTATTAATAAACGTTTATATATAGTTATAACCGTAACGGTTTTTTGGCATATTTTTTCCGTCGACGGCGACATAATCCTAAATATTATTCGGAATAAAAAAAAATAAAAAAATTCCAGGATTTTATTTTAAAACGTTTTATTCCGACGGTAATCGTAATAATTTCGAATATATTATCGGATATTTTACTTAAACCGGAATTAAATATATTGTTATGTTAACATTTTAATTATTTTGTTTTAACCAAAATACGTAAATTTCGCGGATTAATACGATACGGAAAAGAATGTAATCGTTAATTATTTTTTCGGATATTATTAATTTATTATCTTTTTTATTTAAATTTTATATTTCGTTTTCGCGACGGATAAGATTAATTTAGTTAATATTTTATAAAATATTTTCGATTCGTACTTTAATCGGCATCTCGTTAATAGTAATAATAAAAAAGTTTAATCGTTTTAACGGAATTAAGGCCTAATTCTTTTTTTTTTCGGGCTTTAATTATAAACAAATTTACCGTTTTTCGTAATAAGGCATCCGCGGCGATATTTTTTTACCAGGTTAATATTGAAAAGTAATATCGAAATTAAAAAAAAAATTAGCTTATCGGATTTAACGCGTAAAAAAATATGTTTGTTTATAAAGTATAATAAAACTTGGTAATTAATAATAATAAAAAACTTTTATCCTTAAAATTTAAAGCAATAATATTTGAAAGTTTGGATTATAATAAGCAATTTTCGGTCCTAAATAAAATACGCCCTTTTTATTAAAGTTATAATTTTCGAAAAATATTTTAGGGGTTTTTATTCGTTATTTTCTTATTATTACCAAATAATACTTTTAATTACGTTACGGAATGCGTTTATTTCCATTTTAATTAATCGGCCCGGTTAAAAAAAGGTTAAAATTAAGGCTTTATAAGTAAGCCGTTTTATTTTTTCGAAAACCTTTTTTTTGTTCGGATTTTATTATAAAAAGGATATCTTTTTTTTAATAAATAATTTAATAATTCGGTTATGCCGCTTTTATGATGGCAAAATATTTATACGTAATTATAAAATTTTGTAAATAAACGGATTACGGTACGGTTATTAAAGTTTTCGAATTTTTATTTTTAAATTACTTTAATTTTAGCTAAATCGATAAAAATATTTACGCCTGTTTTCATAATAATATCGAAATAATCCATTTTTTTAACGTTAAACCGGAACTTTTTAATATCTCCTTAAAGGTTAACCTTATATAACCGGTAAATAATTTTTTCGTAATATTTTTAATATTTTTTTAAGGCCGAAATAAATTAATACGTCGTTAACGTAAGCATTTACGTAATAATTAAAAAGTTTATATAATTAAATATTAATAAACAATTACTACCAAATAAGGTTTATTTTAAATTTAAATAAAAATATTTTTTATTAAAACGATTTTTAACGGGGTTTAAATATTATTAAATATTTTAATTTAATAATAATACGAAGTTTATAAAACGTTTAACGTTTCGGCAATTAAATATAATACCGTTAAATAAAAAGGTTAAAATAAAATAATTTTTTAAATATTAGTTTCTTTAACGCTAATTAATATAAAACCGGCGTTTTAATAAATAAGGTTTTAAAGTAAACAGGATTAAAACGGCATCCTTTTGTATATATAGTTCGATAAAGTCCATCTTTAATAATTTATTTATTACTTTTTTTTTAACGGAAGGTATTAAATAAACGTCCGGTAAATAAAAGGTTCAAAAGCAGGTATCGGCCGGTCGAGTTCCAGAACCACGTTATGGCCAGGTCGGAAGTTTAAAAAAGTGTTAGCTTTTTTTTTCGAAAAGAATCTTTCCAGGTAGGCGAAAGGTTTTAATAAAAACTTTCGGATTTGTTTTACGTGTTCCGGATCTTTATTTTCGGGAAAAGGGATTTTTTAACTGTTATATATCTTCCATTTTTGCAAAACGGTTAACGTTACGATATTCGATTTTTTAATTTTAAAAGAAATAGCTTTCTAAGGTAACGGAATTTGCTTTATCGTTCCGTACGGAGGTCAGTCTCCAACTTATTTATTAATAAGGCGACAACTATATTATCCTTAACGATTTCCATCGCGGAGATGGTCGGCTTAGTATCGCAGATAGTTAACTTGGTATTGCATATATCCGGTACGTCTTTTTTATCTAATATATCTAACAAAGTAACAGGTACGGATACGGATATTAACGTAAGATCATTTTTAAATTTTCTTTATAAACGTCGGAGGATTTGGTATTATTTATCGGCTTTTTTTATAGCGCAGTTACGTCGGTTAACATTTTTCTAAACCTTAAGGTTAACGTATCCGTCCAGCAGGTATCGAGCTGGGAATTTAATCGCTAATAAAAACTTGGCCAAAGCTGGGAGGTCGTCGGGCCAGATAATATTTTTGTTTTTGTAATCCAGTAATAAACTATATTTTTTTATTTAATTAAAATTAATGAAAATATTATATTTAATATCTATAATTTAAAAAACTTAATTAGGAAAACCTTATCCGTTAATTTTAAATATTATAATTATTTAGGCTTTTATTTAGCCGGCGGGTTACTTCCGGTAATTCTATAACTAAATTAATTTTTTTAACCGTATAATATAAACTTATAATTACTTTTTTGTTTATTTAATAAAAAAAAGGTTAATAAGAAATCGGATTTATGTTCCGGTATTATAAAAAGCGATAATACGTAAATTAATCCTATTTATTTAAATTTGCGTAATTTTAATAAAAGTTTTATATTTTTTGGGGTTACTTATTTCCGTTATTATTAATATGGGAAGAACTATTAAGGAATTTTTTAACGGTTTTATTTTTTTTCCGATTTATCGGAATTAAACGAATTATTTATTATTTTTACCGTAACGACCTTTTTTTCGTTGGGGTAATCGCCAGCCTTATATCCCGTTTTGCCACAATTAAAATACGTACCAGCTTTTTAATAAATTTCTTTTTAACGTTCAATAAAGGCTTACCGATATTACCCGAAATTTTCGATTTGCCGAAATTATTATTCAAGCGGGGTTTCTTATTTTTATCTTTCGGTTTATTAAAATCGTATAATCGGGGTTTACGTTTTTGTTGGCGTTTTTTATAAGTAAGCTAATTATTATAAGTAATTATAATAATGCGGTTATAAAATTTTTTGTAAGTAACGTTAAAATTATGGTTATTTTTAAAAAGGCGTAAGTTAAGGTTTAAAAAAATATGTTTTTATAAAATTTACTTTTATTCGTTTTCGGTAATTTTGGCTTTTTAAACAAAAGCGTTAAATTTAAAGATAAAATTATAAATATTTTGATTTTTGCCGGGTTTAAAGGTAAAGGTCCGGAAAATTTTTTTAGTAACGGAAGTTTAGTTCGAATTATAATACGATAATTCTAATACCTAAATTATTTCGGTTACGTAAAAAAAAGGTTACGTAATCGATCGGTAACGAATTTTAATTACCTATTCGGCTTTTTTTTTAAAAAAAACTTATTAAATAAATTATATAAATTTTTTCGTTCCGAAAAATCGGTTTATTTATTTCGAATTTGTTTACGATTTTACGGATTTAGGTATTAAATTTAATTTTGTTACCGTTAAATTTGGCTGGGTCGTTAACGTAGGTTTTTTTTTTTTCGGTTATAATTAGAATTTACGTTATTAACTTCCGCAAACTTGCGGAAAGCGGGCCATGCTGCTATACTAATAGGGTGAAACGTGCTAATGTTACCGAAAACGTTATTAATTATGTTTTCTCGGCGAGGGCGGTCGGCGTCGTCGGAAGGAGTGGGGGAATGATGGCTTTATTTGGCCTAAAGGCGAACGATTTCGTTACGGAATCTTTAAAGTTTTCTCTGGACATCCTGGTTATCGTTAGTTATTTCGTCGATTAGCTGCCTATTGGGGTCGGTTTTTAAGTAGTTATAGTCTTGGTTTTAATGGTTTTGGTGGTTTTGGTTTTAATAATTTTGGTCTTAATTTGATAAACCCTTTATCTTTACGGATTCGGTTTCGTTTAACGGTACGTCGTTTTCCGTACTTTGGTTTAGGTTTTAGGGAGGTATTTCGTTTTTTATATTTTTAATTTTATCTTTAATTAATTTAAATTACTTTGAACGTCGATTAATTGATGGATAATTTTTTTAACAGATATTTAATTTTAATGCTAATTAATCTGGGTTTTGGTCTTGGGTTTGGTCTGGGACGCGTTATTTTTCGTCGTTACGTATCGACGTAAAAAGATATGGTGCTTTTTTTATTAATCGTTAGACCAGCGAAGAAGGAAATAAGCTTAAAATAATATTACGGCCAGCGAAATATAGCATAATAACTAATTTATTGGCGCTATAAACGAAGATTTTAAGCTAAAGAAAAAAAAAAAAAAAGGTAAAGTCGCGAAATGCGTAAAGATTTATAAATATTCCCATTCTTTGTATGGCAGGTGGCTAGTTCGTGTGGCAGCTGTTAGTCCTATGTGACGGTTGCCAGCCTTACGGTTTGATCCTGGTGGCGGCTGCCGTCATAGTAAGGACCTATAATAATTCCTTACTATCGAAATAATTAAAAATAAAACTATAAAAAAAAATTAAAAAAAATAAAAATTTATTTTAATTCGACTTTATAAATAAATTAATTAACTTAATCCCTAAAAAAAGTCTAAATAATTTCCCAGATACGTTAATAATAAACGTTGAATTA
The DNA here is from genome assembly GCA_004155915.1 of Monosporascus sp. CRB-9-2. Classification (NCBI taxonomy): domain Eukaryota; kingdom Fungi; phylum Ascomycota; class Sordariomycetes; order Xylariales; genus Monosporascus; species Monosporascus sp. CRB-9-2. Next base: position 139,635 of record QJOA01000013.1, read on the forward strand.
TTACTAATTTTTAATTTAGCTTATTTAAGCTCCGTTAATAAATATTAAAAAAAATCGATTTCATTTTATACGTAATAATTAATACGTAACCTAATATAATCTTTACGGTATTTTAATTTACTTAATTTAACTTAAACCTTAATAACGTATATTATAAAATTGTTAATTAAATTATTTTATCCTTAATCGATACCAAAACTTTAACGTTATAATTCGGAAATAAAAATTTATTAAATATTTAAAGTAATACCTTTTTTATAAATAATATAATCGATCGAAAAAATTTTTAAGTTTACGTTATAAATTTATTTAAAAAAAATAATAAAATAATAAATAAATAAATAAAATATAATACCTATTTTTATAACCGAAACGGAATTATTATCCTTTACGTAAGTTATAAAAAAAACCTCATTTAATTTTTAATTAATTAAAAAATTAAAAGTTAATTTAAATATAAAACCTTTAAATATATAATAGGATAATTAATAAATAATATAATTTATTAACGTTAACGTCGTTTTTTTACAAACAAAATTACGGTATATAAATATATATAATTATTAACTTTAAAAAGCCGTATAAAGGAATATAATTAAAATAAATTATACGTTTACGGATAATATATTAATTAATAAATTAATAAAGGCCTTATTACGCGAACTTTTTAAACGTTTTAAAAAGTAATTAAGATTAATAAATATTACGGAAGCCCTTAATCGGTAAAGGAATAATTTAAAAATAATTTTAAAAAAGGAATTAACTAATTAAAAGGATTTAATCGCCGGAAAAGAGGTAAAATGGATAACTGCGGCTTTAAAAAGCGATAAAGTATAACAGTTAACGCCGTAACTACGTCAAGGCGTTAAGGGGGTGTATTAGCTAGCAGGGGGTGCGTTAGCACCCCATATACGGAAAGGCTCCCCCTGAACGGACCATGTACATCACGTGACTAGACTATATTAAAATGCGGTATGCGCTCTAGAGCACCTGCAACTAGTCAAGCAATACAACACACAACTGATGTCCCCTATATCTGACAGTAGCCCCTGGGGGGGTGTGTCAGATAACTGTTGATATTAGGGGTTCTAAGATAGAACGTTACGGAGATTACCTGTGGCTTAGGGTGGAAACTACACTAGCCACATCCACAAGTATAAGCCCCGACCGACACGGTCCAAGGATTCCATGATCAATACACTAACCTTGGACCCCACCTAATGCATAGACCTAGCAATGCATAAGGATTTCCACCAAAACCCGCGATATACAAAAACTAATAATAAAATAACGAAAAAAGGTAAAATTAAACGGCTTTCGAATTTATAAAAGGCTTTATTTTATTTATACGTATAAAGTATTTATATTATATAATTAAAAAATTTAAGATAAAGTTTTAAGCAAAATAAAAGAAGAAATACGGTGATAATAAATAAAATATAAAAATTAAAAGTTCAAGTTAACGAAACTTTTTATAATTATATTTATAAATAAAAGTATATAAATATGTTTTTAAAATATAATTAAAGTTAATATAATTTATAAATTTATATATTTTAATATTTATTATTTAATTTTTATATAATAATAATTATAAATATAAAAAATGCTGCATAATAAAATCTTATTTATATTACGTATAATTAAAAGGAAATTATAAATAATCGCCTTATTTTACTATATATAAATACGTTTAAATTTAGAAACATATTTTATATTATTAAAATTATTTTATTTTATTATTTATTAAATTTAATAACTATAACAGATATATATATTTACTTATTTTAGTTTGTATTTCACTTTCCGTTTTAATATTTATATTAATACTTTAAAATTAATTTTTAAATTCTAAATTTTCAAGGTTTTATTAAAATAATTTTAAAAAATTAATAAATATTAATTATAATTTAAATTAAGATATAACCTAATAATTTACATAAATTTACTTTTAATTTATTTATATTTATATAATTATTTAAAAAGTTTTAAGTTAAATACTTAAAATATAATAATTATAAATTTAAATATAAAATCTATAAAATTAGCCTTATATTAATATACAAGAACGCTGTAAAATCTTTTATTAATTTAATATTATATTTTCTATATTAAAACCTATAACTTTATAAAATTTCGTGTAAATTTATATCAAAATTAATATATTAAAAATCAAAGTATTTATATAATATATAATAATATAACTTTAAAGTAATTATAATTTAAACCGTTTATAATATTAAACCATTTATAAACTTAAAGTTTAATTATTATATTATTAAATTATAAAGATTATTTTTGGAAATTTTATAATATTCATATTTTAATAGATTTTTAAATTTATATATATTTTTTAATATTTATAAATTTGTTAAAAAGTATTAATAAGTAATTATATAATATAAACCCTGTTTTTTTAATTAATTATAATGTCCTTTATATGTATATAACTTTTATTTTATTATATATATTTTTGGTATTTTATTATTGGTTTTTATATATCGCGGGTTTTGGTGGAAATCCTTATGCATTGCTAGGTCTATGCATTAGGTGGGGTCCAAGGTTAACAACTGTTTTTGACCCCAATACTGAATACACGCTTGTGTCTGACATGATCATGGAGTCCTTGGACCGTGTCGGTCGGGGCTTATTACTTGTAGATGTGGCTTGTGTAGTCCCCACCTAAGCCACAGGTAATCTCCGTGGCGTTCTATCTTAGAACCCCTAATATCAACAGTTATCTGACAATATCTGACAAAATCCGAACCGAATATGCAAACAGCGACCTCCACTAATAGCAAAGGTAATTAAGCCAAGGCTCAGTTGAAGGACCTAGTTTTCAGCTGGGTCTGACAGCAGCCGGGTTTGACATCTTCTCGAAACTCTCCCTCTTTATTCCGACATCGCTATAATCGCCAATAACAACACCCGTGCCTCTTTGAACATCCGGATTTATGACTTCATGCCCTTCCGAGCCTGGCCCAGTATTTCCGATGTGGAGACCGCGAGGTTCGACAAATTTGATGTTTTCGAAGATATGACCCTTCATCAAAGGAGCATTGGGAGTATCACGGGGGGTGGAAGCGCTGGCAGTGTTGCCCAGGGTAGTCAAAGCGCAATTGATGAATGTGCCTCCGCGAACGACATGGGAACCGGCTTTGTAAGATGTTAGATGTGTATGGGTTGGCTGGAGGCCAACTTACTTTTTAGACTAACCGGGATATCTGCGGTGCTTGACATCTGGCTAGATGAAGTTTGTCGTCTCGATGCGTCTTTAGCGGCGGACCTGGCTTTTGCCTTTCGTTTGCGGCGTTTCTCGGGTCGCTTTCGGTATGGCTGATGGGCGCTCGGTCAGTTTAGCCAGCACACGGTTTTGATTATCTTACAACTACAGCACCAGCACAGGATGGCCGCTCTGTGGCTTGGCTAACGAGATAGTCCACGCCGCTTTGCAAGTGGATCAACCGCTCTGCGCTTGTGATCTCCACAAAGCGACAGAGTTCGGACATCGTACGATGGACGCCCTCCAAACTCTCAATGACCTTGCGCTCGGAGTTGCCGGTAATGGCTTTCCAGTATCGGCGCTTATTTGACGAGTTCGAGAACTTCTCGATGGTATGCTGAACGGACCGGACTTCTCGGAGGGTTTCGGATATGTGTGAATGAACCTCCGGGATCTGGAGGGCGGGATTCTGCTCGATTCGCTTGGCGGTTATGACGACCTGCTCAAACTGGCGATGATACTGTGCAAACCTGGCTGGCGCCTCGAGGACTTTCCGTCGTATCTTCGTGAGGGACGCCGCTATTTCTAGTCCGCATTGAGCCAACTGGACAGCCGCCGCAGCGGCGGCAAATCCCTCCAACCCTGCCATTTCAGGGAAATTGGTGACTCTCAGCTCCAGTTTCACCGAGGCAACTCATCTGACACACTTGATACAGGCTTCAGCTTACCTGATGCGAGAGTATATTTCTGTGCTACGGGTCTGATAAATTTAGTGCCGTAAGCTTCTTAGCATCCAGGGGGTGATACATATATCGTCGCAGAACGTCCTGCTTCAGCCTAATGGTGGCGGCAGTGTCTGCACGTCTGCCCGAACAGCATGCCTGCCCGAACAGCCCGCAATGCTACCTTGCGTCGGTGGCCATGCTAGAAAGGTCTAAATCTTACTCTAGCCCGCATAACTTTCTCTTCGAGCAACGGTTTTAGAACTGGGGTGGAATTATCGCATAGGGCTTGATTGGAGGCCTCGTTGTTGACAGGATGGTCACCGCCCAATGTCGCCCGGTGTGAAGGTGCGTGGTTACTGTCTTATCTCTTCTTACGTGCGCTTATGTAATGTGGAAGGTTGATGCAACGTCGGTTACCCCTCACAGGTTTTTCTGGGATTAGCATCAAGGGCATTCCCCATGTTTGTCAGATTTCGTTGCCATCTTCCGCCCAGCCCCCAGTGCCTTGGTATCTTTGAGATGACGACCCCCGAATTTTGCGATCTGCCACAAAAGGCCCAGAAGGCCTTTTCGTGGCTGGAGGAGGAGCTACCCTCAAGAACTTACCAGCGGCTTGGAGATCTTGAGATTTGCTCCGATCCACAACTGGTGGATGTCGGCAAGAGTCTTCTTGATTATGTCCCCCAGCAATTCAAGGTAGAACTGCCCCCTTACCTCCTAACGTGAATCAATCTGACAGTATATACACCATAGAATCATAACGACATTCGGATCACCGCGATACACTTTATGAGCGAAACTATGGTGCCGGTGAAGCAGGGGTCTCCAGCACTGCTCATCCCATTCAATATCAAGCCCGGTGCAAAAGTCGCGGATCAGAAATTGAAGGATCTTCAATACATCCACCTAAACAACGAAGTACCTGCACATCCAGAGTTCCATGCTCTCCTTCTATTAACTGGAGGGTAGTGAGGAGATCATACGGTCATACATCCCGATAGCCGGGCCATTGGAAAGAAACAAAAACCTGGAAATACACGGCTCCAGAACTCCATAGAACGCCATTAAGAGACAAGCCGAGAAGGAACCATCTAATTCAAGTCTGTTGCTGGCGGCCTGCGCCCATATCCCTACTCTCACATTTCTTCTTTCGTTTCTTTGTCTTCTTAGATTTTCCAATCCTTCCAGACTGCACTCGGGATTGCGGTTGACGTGTTGAAGAGGGAGGGCTTGTCTCCGTCGTAGAAGGGGTTTGATGATGATGGGCCGGAGTAGCACTTGATTCGGGGACCGAGAAGTTGGTATTTCGAAGTTGGGCAGAAAAGACCGGAACGCTACGGGTTTCTGACGGTATAGGCTGTGCCAGAACATAATATATGACATGCGGAATATCACCCTGCGGGGGTAGCGGTTCAAAGTTTCCTTGGGCTAGCCGGAGGCCCGGTGACATAAGCCTGATGATTTCTGGGGCGCAGCTTACTACAGGCCCCCGGGCTCTGGCCATCACAGGTGAAATTTGGTGCTGGAATGTTTGTGGGTAAAGCCCGGAAGCACCATACTGAACTTCTGATGACGACTGAAGATACGTATGGTTTCGTTGAGCCTCATCACCATAATGGTCTAGACAATGATTCAATTAGTAATCACTGACGATCCCTATGTATTACGAGAGTAACCTACAATGTGTATGACTTGACCCTATTACTGTCCGTTCACCTCCTTGTACAACGAAACTTTTATACTTATGAGATTCTGGTCCGCGTTCGTTTAGAATATGCGTAGGAGACCGGGACGGTCGCGGCGAGCGGCTCGCTAATAAATTTTTAGCTCGGTTGATTAAGGAAAGGCCTGCAGAGGATCTTGGGGTGGTGAAATCCCTTACAGTCTTCAACATCGCGATAAGCACTGCGACGCCCGGGCTGTTGTCGAGACCCCTCATTCCTTACCCAGTCTTTCTTGGGACTCGACTGAGGCATGGTTGGTTCTCCGCGTTTGCTGGGTCAGGAAGCGATATTGCGTCCAATTCCTGTCTCCAGTGTCAAATTCGGTGGATATTTCGAACACCGATCTCATTGGGTTCGTGTGGTTTTTGGTTGTCGGTGAGAGGAGTCCTTCAAGAATCAGAATTATTGCAAGGCTACCCGTCCCGCGCCAAGCAAACGGCTGACGGCGAGATAGCGCCGATGTAACGCGTGAGATTTTGGGGATAGATTAGTAATGCTGCCATATCCATGAAGCTGTATTTTGATTTTCCAGAGTTCGAGTTGCTGCGTTGCCTCCATTTCTTCTGACCTATATCCATTATGACTTGGGCACCCTTTATATGTGGTCGCACGCTGGATCACATCATCTGGGATGCGATAGAGCTTCATACTCCATAATCTCATGCAGCGGCTTCTGCGTCTCCGTCTCTATAATGCTCACTTCTAGCACCCAACGATACGAATCGCGAATAGTCGACCTTGAGCCGACATTACATTACGCCGAACTATACAGATAACCCAGAGTGGGAGTGGGACTCTTTCCTCTGTGTTGTGACGCGGAAACCCATAGTAGCTGTAATAGGCGGCTGAGGGTATGTAATGTCTTCCAAGAAAGCTCGATCCGTCATATGACTAACGTTGGGTCTGGGTTAGCGTATTAGCGGTAGCTCTGAGGCATTTCCCCCGACTCCCATAACTCGAACTCGAAGAAATAACCGACAACCTTATCTTCCACTTGCCTTACAAAAGGCTGGCCGAGACCTTCGCGTATCAGGAAGCAGATCAAGCCCCTACTGCGGCTTAGGAGCCGTACGGATAAACGAACAAAGGAGATATTCAAAAGGAACCGATAATACCGACAAGATAGCATTGAACTCTTGATATAATGGTTTCGCGGCCAGGAATAGGTTAACTCTAAGAAGGACAACCTAAAGGAGCCGGCAGTCTGCCATTGATGCGTGGGGGAGACACGGAAGCCTAAGCAAGATCAATCTTTACGAACATAGAATGAAGTCCTATAGTAGGGTACTTATGACGTTGAATAACATGGTACTTTCATTAAATGGTAACAAGGGGCAAGGTGCTGCTCGAGTTACGGGACAACCAGGGGCCATGGCATGTTATATGCTTCTCTGTGATTGATGCCCAATCTACATCAGTCCAATCAGTACATAGCAAATCAAAACTAGTCCTGCATCGTGCTGATCCGAGCTAGATATATCAACTAATCAATTATAGATTCATCGCCCGCGAGCAGCGGGACCTTTCTTATTCTTTGTAGCGGTAAACTGGAGGTTATGCCCGAGGGACGGCTTCGTACGAAGGTAGGCCGAATTAAAGATGCACGGATACTTTTACGCCCGACCTTAGTAAAATTATCTATAATACGCTTACAGGCTTCCATCGGATACAACGCCATTATTATTTGCGTATTTTTAACCGGCACTGCATTCTTATGTTTATAAATTGTTTTTTGTAAAATCCATATCTCAGTCCTTAGATTTCCCGATAATGCGGTTTACGAATAAGTTAGCACCAGTTCGTAGAACAATGGCCCACACCAGCGATATGTGCTTGGCGCTGTTGGGATTTGGGATTCCCCCATATTAAGCCGTTGCCGAGGCGGGACCTAATGGTTAGTGCTAGGTTGCGGTCTGATCGCCCAAAAAGCAATCGCAATACGAAAGCTTATCTGAACTGCTCGCTTCCTAATGCAAAGTACTGGATAGCTGCAGTAGAGGTATGTTGCATAACAGGTTGGGTAGTGCAATAATAATTAGGATCGCCATGTTCGGATCTATCGTCGTACACGAGCTTCAACTGCGTCCTTTCTATGGCTGCGGTCCGGTGGCTTTCATGGCTCGTAGCCGCCAAAAGCCCGCTAACACAAGGAGGCGCGTTTGATAATGATACACCTACAACGCTAATCTACCCACCTAGGTAGTTCCCTGCTCCCGATGGCCGGACAGGCGCGATTCTCGCTCCATAGCGGGTATTGGTGGCTGTCAGTTCTATACTCCGGGGTGCGTGGCCGGTATGGCAATAGCACCTAAAAGTAGCGGACGGTCAATCATTTGTGTGATTCTATTGTCTCTCTTGTCATCAGTTTACAGCGACACCCCACCTCCGCATTCGATGTCTCACAATTCCTTGTGAGTGCTTCGTTAGTTGGGCCAAGATAATGGGTTAAACAGCTGTACGCCGATATCATTGCTCTAATGCGATCCACATATTGGTGCATTTTCTAGGAAGCTTTTGGTGTTACGGCCTTGTCCAGCGTAGCGGACGTCTTCCAACTATGTACTTGCGCACTGGAGCATGTATGGCTGTGAGCGCCCAATTGATTGCTGCGACTGCAATCAATCGCCAGTCTTTTGCCCCCCCGGCACAGCGGCGCGGGGTGCAGCCGTCACACTTGAATTACCCGTAGTCGAATGCCTTTCCCTTTTCTTCTACACTAGCCATAAATTGAAATGCATGTTGTTTTCTGCGCGATTCGAGGTCTCAGTAAACCCTTCCAAGGCTAGGCCATAGAGAAGTCGGTTGAGCGGGATCGGGTCATCATCAGCGGTATGAAACCTTTCTGTCCTTCTATCTGCTAGTCGCCTGCTCGTTGGGGATCATTGCTTAAAAACATACTCCGCACCCAAGTTGTTGTCCATCTCAGATCGCCCTTTTTCCAAGATGTCTTCGCAGTGAAGCCATTCGGCAGCTTTTGCAGCAGGCCAGTAACGACGAGATCCAAGACACGTTTGGCTGCGAATATTACAATAAACGAACGCAATAGTACCATAGCGTAACCGACAATTGTAACTACGAGTCCTAGCTTCGAGGTTCGGCCCCCTAAATTGTACACCCAGACTCTGGTTCCGAGAAAAGACTTCAGGGGAGGAGTCACCGCTGCGCCTGAAGGCGGTGTCGGCGAATTGCCAGCTGTCTCAGATTTTACGTAGATTATTAGGGTTAAGACTTGGCCCATAATTGCTCGATGGTATCATGTCAATCCTTGAGGGTCTTTTAATAGGAAGAAGCGTTTCGTCTCTCCGACAACGAGTTCTGTCACGTCTCTTGCTGCAAGTTCCGGTACCGTTTAACCCTACTGACCATGCAGCGCGAAACCAGCTGGGGTGGACTTGCAGAGGTTCTTCCGCTCCTACCACTGGCCCGATATCGTCCAGCATAACGAAGCTAAGAGGATTTGTGAGACTGGAGAGATCATACTGGTATTTTGAAAACCTCAAAAATGCGTTGGTCTGACACCACGTGACGCCCAGGTCGTCAACACCATACTCCACGATGTGAGGGTTGACGGCCGTTTTCCTTAAGTCCTCAGCAATATCAGCCGTGAATAAACCCTCCCAATCGCAGAATGCGTCTTGTCTGATCCTGGCCGCCGACTGCACAGCCGGATTTCGTCGAGTCGAGATATACGGGCTCTGTCCGTGGAATAAACACCAACTGAGATATTTCCATGCTTGGGGTTCGTAATGTCAAAATAAGTGTAATTAGTCGCTCTTGCCCAACCGGACCTATGCCGGATGCACATGGTGGAGACGCACGAATAGGGATCAGAGAGTGAATAAGGCAAATCAACCGGGGTGTCATTATTCAGTCCGTCGGGGTTTGGGATACTGTAGCTCGAACAGATCGGTCGGAGGTGAGCACGATCTCAGTGACGTTAAAATAGCAGCTGGAAGAACACTCGACGCTAGGTCCTAGCTGTGGCCTTCCGTATATGGGGTGCGTTTCGCACCGCTGGCTAGCTGACAATATTTGCTTCAATTTCTAGTTGCTGTCCAAAGCCTTTCCTCCATCAGATACCCTGCCCCTTTTTCCAATTACATCTCCTTGTCCACTCGCACCACATCGCATTCCGGTCTGCATAGCTTAATTAATAAATTATTTGCTATCAATCAACCTAGCTCGTAACCTCACTTGTCCAATTTATCATGGTGCCTTTCGGCAGCCGAGGCCACGGTACTCTCAATATTCGCAAGTATACTTCTTTGATCCCAAAGCTGGTTCCAGCATGTCCATTATTGGAACCATCGTCATGAAAGCCCAACAACCCATCACCCTTAACAACATTGGTATAATTGATGGTCATCGACGTATATTCCGGTTCGTGGTATTCTTGGCTTTTGGGATGCATTCACCAATGATCGGGTCCACTGACCCTGGGTGGGGAAGGGGAAGAGGCGTACAGAGTTCACGGACGATATTCGCCCTACAACACTAACCTACCTAGATGTCTTGTTAAAGTCATAACTGTCACATCCGAGACAGAGCCGTATAGAGACATATCGCTTTTGCCATAATCCGGATAATGGCCGAGTCACGACAATACTCACCCCGATATCCGGTAATCGGACACTTTCATGCATTAGCGGGACATATTCACAGAGAGATAGCAAGAAAACAGCAAGAGCAAATGATGCCGAATAACAGCGGTTGCCGCACCTTTGGCTGCCGGATAATCGCCGAGCCACCCTGCTCATGATTCATTATACTATTTTGGGCCCCTTTTCACATCTCGAATGCCCCCGCGTTCTCACCCCTGAAGTTCATTCTGGGGGAGACTCCTCCACGACCGGCAGGGCCCTGCGCTCCCGCCGGGACGTGCCGCCGGTAGACGCAGCCCGAAGACTGGCCCACCACTCCCCGGCAGCACGTCCAGACGAAAGCCTGGGGTTCGTAGGGGCGGTCTACCATGTCGAGGGAGGGGATGTATCCCCGCTGGGAGGCGTGGCGGAAGAACACAGCTCCTAATCATATAGCCTAGTTGTTAGCTATACTGCACTTTTATACACTAAAATGGAAAAAAGAAAGAAAGAAGATGAAGGCGAACCTGGATGATGGTAACAAGCCAACGAGTTGTTGGCGACAGGGAAATAGCGGCAGCCGCAGCGGCCGCAGCGCACGGAACCGGAAGGGGGTTGCTGGCCGGGAGAAGGACGGTGGGTCGGGGTCGGGGTCGGGGCCGGAGCCGGAACGGAAGCGGCGGAGACGGCGGTGGCGGAGGTGAAAACGGAGGCGACCGGTGCGGAGGCGGTGGTGGTGGAGGCCGGGGCCGAGGCCGGGAGGAAGGCGCAGGCGGACGCAGACGCAGCGGGAGCGACGGGAGGGGTGGTGGTAGTAGTAATAGTAGCGGTTGTAGTGGTGATGGTGGTAGCCGCAGCGGCGGCGACGGCAGACGTTGCTTCTTGTGCCTCCTTGGAGGCGTTCTCCTTCTCTTTCTTCTTCTTCTCCTCCTTCTCCTTAGCCGTGGAGGCGCCGGCACCCTTGAATGCTTTGCCCAAAAGGGCCTTGATCTTGTCTTGGGGGGGCATCGTCGTTCAAAACACCAAAGGGCCGTCGAGAAACTGCGAACACAGCGCATTAGCTCAGCTATTTAGTTAAAATTGAGATATCTTGCGCAGATGTATCGACAGAACACGTAAATATAGAAAGGAAAAGGAAATCCAAACGTACTGTTGACTGGTTCTTGTTAGTGCAGGGAAAAAGAAGAGAAGAGAAGAAAAGCTGGACAAGGTGATAGTACATTAGGCATCTATTCACGATCTACAGGTGAGTTTTGCCCTCGTCTCCTTTACTCTGCTTAGAGCCTATGCCGAGACCAGTCCACAAGGGTCCGCGGTCGAGGCCGCAGTCTAGTACCCCTCGAGGGTAGTGACGGGGGTATTTACGAGGTCTAAACCGAAAGGGCGCGCGTACATACGTCTATCTACACTTAGGAAAAAATATTCCAGACGTCTAGAGAGCCTACATGAGCCCAGAAGAGTTTGCTCTATATTGTATGGCAAAAACGAGACCTTAAGACTCCTTAGTATGCGGCCTAAACGCGCACCCAGGTACAGTTCTGGCGACCGCGTAACAGCAATCCAAGAGATTCACGAACCTTCCCTGGCGCTTGCGTGTGCGCCGGCTTCTACCTGTAAAGCAAGTCAGTGCTTGCTGCCATCGTTACAGGTCTATTCATTCCTTACCAAGGTGGTACCTGCAAGCATGTTCGCTGTTGCTTGCGAGTGAGTATTCCGCCTTACATTCTCTGCATGTGAGCATGTTGGTGCTATGTGACCGGGCCGGTGGTCTTGGTTCTGGCTAGATACGCCTTAGAATTCGCTCGAAATACGGAGTGCGCGGACTATGGGTACGTTGTTATTGCTTCGTAGCTTGGTACGAACATCTTTTGGGGCAGTCTTTCGCTTTTTGGGTTCGCCCTTGATGCCCTCTGCCCCTATGGAGGCTTTCCGCTTGTAGGACTCTCGCTTGTCCCTCGGTTGGACCTTCATTATTGGGAGTGATTGTGCAGGCTCCGTCTTGCAGCCTCTGAGCTGACCAGTGAGATCATGAACAATCTTGATTGCGGCGCAGTTGTTGTTGTCTAGCAGATACCGAGGATGATCTCGCGCAAATCGTATGCTTCTAGGTCCATCAAAGGTTTTGCTGAGTGTGCTTGACATCTTATACGTCACATGCCGGGGTAAAGGACTCTTGGAAATGCTGTTACGTTGCGAGTGGTATAGAGAATGCCTACAGCGGGTTATTAGTGAGGCAGACCAGTTGGATAGGCATGCTTAGAGGGTTCTATGTTCTATGAGATATGCCTTGTCTTGCAGTAGCTGCATATGCTTTCATCTTCTGGTGATATTGAAGGCTGTGAAGCTTGATAATGACAGGACAGGCACACTATAACTTAATGAAGCCTAGGGAACTTTCAGAAACACATAGTTTCTCGAAACCAAGATACGCGGACAGTGTTATGTGAATTCCTTACGACGTTTGAGCAGGCGCTTTGTACCTCCAATTCACCTCTTACCGTCACTTAGAATATTCTGGCGCGTCAGTTACAAAGAACAGCACGTACTTGTTCTAGCCTACTTCCTGTAAGACTACATGCTCGTGTGAGATGGTGTGATGCATGTCTCAGCAACTGGTAACCCTACTCCTTCCGGTACGCCATTCCTCCCTCGATGTTGCAAGTATCCGCAACTAGCTGGGAGAACTCCTCCACTGACGTCTGTCCCGGTCCACCGACTCGAGTATAGAAGATCTCGAAGAAATCAAGAAGAGGCATCCCTTCAGGCAACGAGGGCAAGACATCGAGGATGTCTTGGCGTACGAGATTACTGGGAGTTGGCATGTTCCCTTCATGGACTCCATCCGCGGCTGAGGTGCTGGTGTTACCGTTGATGTTCCCGTTGATGTTCCCGTTGACGTTCCCGTTGACATTCCCATTGACGTTCTCGTTGAGGCTGTAGTTGTTGCTTCTGCTGAGCGAGGACAAGATATCGGAAATGTGGCTGAAACGGAGCATGGACGGGTTGACGACTGTGCTTCTCACGACGTCCAGAATTTGCTGGTTTTCCTCGCTTCGGCCTACGTCTGTTCCTTCAGGACCCCTCGTCTCAGGCACGGCTTGGTCGCTTGAACGCTCTTGGTCGCTTGAATGCTCTTGGTCACTTGAATGCTCTTGGTCGCGTGAACGCTCTGCTGTGTGAGCATGGTCTCCATACTTCGCAAGAGGTAGACCCATGATGGCGGAAGGCAGATGATCCCTACAGAGTCTAGTCAGCTGGCATTGATTAAATATTGATGTCTGAAGCCGCGGGTACGTACTTCCTAGCCGTGTTGTTTCGCCGGACCCTATCCGTTTCTTGTTTATCGTCCTGTAGATGCTGGGATAAGAGAATAGATATGAGGGAGACGAGACAGCTGTGCAATGGTCGAGACTCGAGTATCGCCACAGCTTTTGGGAAGAAGAAACTGCTACCTATGGATGCTGACGAGGCTGGGTTAGGTTTAGAGCACAAATAAACCTGGTTTATCGATGCCTGGCCGTGTATTTCAGTCACGTAGGCCAAATTCCCAGCTACATGTCGCGATGATGTCGTCCCTTAGTCAGCGTTCTTCTCCGCGGAAACAGCTAATAACATATCACTCAAAGATAGGCCTCCAGTATACTACAATTCCCTACCGACTGGGCTCTGTAGACGTGGTAAAAGTTCGTATACAGGCTTAACAGCACATGATGTGCCTAAGGAGGTACTAGGGGAAGCGGCAGAGAGGATTGAGACAGCATATGTTATGATACGTTTTCAAGTGTAAGTAGCCTGATTGTATTCCCGTCTGCTTTCCGCATTCGCAGTCATGGGTAGAAGCTTTTAGTTGAGGACTCGAGGGCAGTCACTGAAAGTTGTCACTAGTTATACAGTGTCTTAAGCGCCTAGTACGACAATGGTGGTGACAGAACAAAGCTGTGGCTATTTAAAACCACCTGGTCCCCCGCCTTAATGCCTTGTGATCATGATGTGTCTGATCCGTGGCCGGCTATTTCCCTACCGTGATGCTTGAGGCTGAACCGAAGCCGGTGGTTGGAGCCTTACAAGAAGAGCCGTCCTTACCTGCCTGGCTTTTGATTTTGGGTCTAATCTCGTACGACGCTCTAGAAGCCTCAAGGAGGAATTCAGAAGCTAGATGAAGGCTAGATGAAGTCACTGTTGTTAGATAAATAACACGCAGCGAAATGGAGTTAGTGTAGACTCGATAACACAGCAGATACTAGCCGACCACACCGGGCTCCCTGCCAACAACAAGAAATCCCAGAATAACCAGCAATCACATTAGTCGCTGAATAAGACAACTTGGAAGACAGTGGTCAGTTAGGGTGGGCAGTACGGTTCTTGGCACGACTGGCGACTGAAGCCTACTTCCCTTGGGAAAATATACTACGACTAGCACCTTTCACAGATACACAGACAAATATCCCAAGTCTTTGCTCGGCTGCGTTTGATTGCCCTGCTTGCACCCCGTACGATAGTGGGACGACCAGTACCGCTTTGACTAATTCAACAAAGAGACGCGGACTCCCACTCCCGCCCCCTGCGGCTATGTTTACCTCGCCTACCGCTTTTCGACACTCGTAGTGTAACACCTTGGAAAAGACCACAATTCCTACGGAACCTCCATGTTGGCCCGCTTAGGTCTACACTTTAAATCATGCACAATTCGCCATCGCCCGCAGTAGCCCTTTTTCCACATGCACATGTAATACAGCAACCTGGAGATGAAACTGGGGAATTGCGAGAAGACACATAGATATTAAATACTGTCATGGAAAAGGACCCCCCTACAGAGCCCATTAGAGCTTCAGGGATCATTCGGGACAAGGTTGATTCTTTCCGGAGCCCTAGAGCCCTATATCAATGGATCACCCACACCATGTGGGATCACCGTTTTCTAGTTCCTTAGACAATCGTGAATATATTCTCAAGAGCTGTGCAGCTGCTCCCTAATAAGTGTGACAAATACCTAAGATCATATCGATATCTCATCGAGTATATGGACTAGCATCCGCCTACCCGTCCAAGTCGCGATTGATATCGACAGCGAATGACGTGCGGCACAACGTGTGTAATTAGAGGTTACGCATAGAAGCGTTCCAGGCACTTGGCAAAGCGGTATGGATTGCCAAGGTAGGAAGGTACTTGGTAGTATTCGCTAGCACATCATGCTTTCCAAAAACCTTGTGCACGTCTTCATTCGAGAGGGCAAGACTTCGTGACATTATCCAAGGATGACGACATCGAAAGGGTGTGATGATGGTACCCAAATACAGTTTAGGGAGCTGGTGTTTGTGGGGAAAGAATAACCTACCACTTCAATCTCACTTGTCCAGCCACGAGCGCTGTATGCATCATTATGGACACACGCAGGCCGCGACCGCCAGGGGTCCCGAAACCTTATCACTCGGCCTGGGATTTCAGTATAAGTACCCACCCAGGTGCACCTTGCGAGTCAGCATGCCTTTTAAACTTGCCGGGGAAGAGTGTAGACGGTGGCCTTAAACCTTGCTAATTCCTTATAAGTTACCCCTCTCGTTAGCTGACATAAGTACGACTATCCCCTATTCCACCTCCGGAAAGCCCCTCCAACCCTATTATTAGCCATGATCGCCGTGCTACTCTACGTGCTATCAAGCGTTGCCGCCGTGTCTGCCTACGCGGGACAGCGCCTAGCCAGTTCCCCGCCCGAGCACCGGGGCTCAGTAGCGAGGTACGATGGCGCCAACGAGATGAATCCGGATGAACGAGTACCTTTCGAGGTCCACATTATGAGCAAGTGTCCGGACGCGCAGTACTGCCTCAGCGAGCTGGTGGTGCCTGCCATGGATCAAGTCCGCGACCTGGTCGACTTCAAGATCTCGTACATCGGGACGCCGTATAACGAGGGCGCGATCGCCTGCAAGCACGGCCCGACCGAGTGCGAGGGAAACATCCTCGAGCTCATCGTCGCTCACCTGTACCCCGCCCCGATCACCCACCTCGGCTTCACGAACTGCATGTCCCAGCAGTACCCGTTGATACCGGACCAGGGCCTAGTTGAGGCCTGTGCCCGGGCATACAACGTCGACATTGAGAAGCTGTACCAGTTATTCGCCGACAAGGACTTTGGTCTGAAGTTGCTCAGAGAGAGCGTAGTACGGAGCGATGCTGTAGGACTTTCTAATCCCTGTATGTTACTAACTGCTAGAAAGATTATTAACGAGGTGGCATCAGGCCAGGGTTACAAAAAGCTGTACGATTCGATTAAGCGACAGGATTTACTGCATACGGGATGGTAGGGAATGGAAGGATTGCCCGAGCGGCGCAAGCGTCGGTACATTGGTAGACACCATAAAGAAACTCCGCGAAGGTTCTTAGAAAGGTCGGATTCACGAGATGAGAAAGAAGTCATTCCATACTGTTGCATAGTTTAATGGGACGGTAACACCAGCTCACATGGTAGGAAGCGGGAAAGCCGTCGCCAGGGGCCACTACATCAGCTTTAAACAATGCCTTGTTGTTTTTGAGTATCAATAGAGACTCTCCCACTTTCTAACTCGAGGTCGCGAAGTCAGTGAATACCGGAAGTTGTGTGAGAATCCAACCGATGTTGGAAATATATTTGCGTCTACTGTCGAATTATCGGTAGGTCGTGAGAGTGTCACCATGGATGCCACACAGAGTACCTATCCTGAAGACGAATGTCAAAGCGCATGTAAACTTAAAGCAATGAGTGCAAAGAGATAGGAAGACGTCTGGCAAACCACACTAATTTAGCGAGAATCTGGATCAAAGGAGGCAAGGTATGAAGAGAAACTGCTCCGGGAAGGGTTTGCACCTGGGGCGATAGGTAAAGTTTGGCCACCGAAGAGTTCAAAGAGTACATCCAGCTCAACTGCTCTAAGCCCCTAGCCCCTACAACCATCGTTTCTTAGTGTAGTGGCCGTTGAAGGCTCTCTGACGCCCGCAAGCACTGGTGTAAAGGTTATGCCTCAATATATGGCCACTCCTCCGGTCGTTCCACTGAGCGTATTGCATATGGAGTTGCCTTTGAAAGTTTTCGAAGATGCTTACCTAGCTAGCACAGCATAAACTGAGCCAAAAGGTACCTGTGCAGTGGGTGTTCATCTACCTTAACTGGGGATCGCACAAAGGGCTGTTGGAAATGTTATCATCCTTTCTAAGACCGGTGCAAAAAGTATGTGAGGATTGCACGGCACCATGTCGCCGTGGGGTCGCCCTCGAGGTTGGCGATAAGATGATAGGTCATCGAGTTGTTACGCCCTACATAAAACGAGGTTCCCCACTGTTTGTTCTAGTACACCAGATCACGTGATGACTTGACCAGAAAAGAGCATCCGAGGAAATCGTTCTAAGAGGAGCAATGTGTGGCGCAGTAGTCGAGCACACCCCCTTCGAAAGCGCCACCTCCTCTTCTTTCAGCCACACATTCCTTGTCGCTTAATCCCTTTGAGGGATACTTCTTGGCCCCCCAGTTGCAGAGACCAGAGAATCTTCGGAATCCGTCTTGTGGGAATAGAGACATGTTGGTGACTTTACTTGACCCGCTTTAGCACATGTGGAGCCTGCCATTATACCCTGCTTCTACTCGCTCACACATGCCAGAAACTTACATTGGTCTTGATTTCTGCTTCGCTATTGCATCCATAAGCGGGCAATCATCGCTCTGCCTTACCAAAACATGCTGAGGACATCTTTCGCGGCTCTCAATGTGGCGACTAACACAGAGCACGCCCGTTGATGTGTTTTGCACCCCGTCGAATAAGAAGTACTACTCGCAAGTACAATACACCCCTCTTGACAAGAAAACTAAGGAAATACGCCTGATCAAATTGCTCCTCGAGGATGGCGACTCGAGGGGCGGCGATATTCGATGCGAGCTTCTACAGGGCATCCCACTCGACGAAGTCCGGGATAAGTTCACAGCACTTTCGTACTGTGCCGGAAGCGCGCATAAAACCAAATCCTTGCTTGTCAATGGCAAGACTTGCAACGTTTTTGCCAACCTGCATCACGCACTGCTGGAGTGCCGCCACTTCTGGAGTCAACACCATCCCCAGCAAGAGCTTCTCCTGTGGACTGATCAAATTTGCATCCATCAGCCAGATCTAAAAGAGAGGGCTCATCAAGTCAGCTTCATGGGGGAGATCTACCGCAGCGCAAAACAGACGTTGATATCTCTCTCCACCAAGGACTGCGACGGTCGAGGGTTCGACTGGATGGAAGAGGTCCTGGCGGGTGCCGCCTTCAGTAAGAATGAAGATGGTTGGAAGTTGAGGACGTTCAGCGCCAAGTTTTTTGAAGGATGGCACGAGTTTCTGATGATTTTGACTAGTCCGTGGTGGTCGAGAGCTTGGGTTTTCCAGGAGTTTATGCTATCTGAACGACCAATCTTCCTCTACGGACATCGATCCATACCTTTCCACGAACTTGACTTGAAACTAGAACGTTTCTTTGGCATTCTACAGGACATGGATAATCGTTCCCATGGGAATTACGAGAGAACACGTCACAATCAGAAGAAGGAACTACAAACGCTCATTGCAGATAGTCGCCGCGCGAGAGAACAAGTCTTCCGATTCCTTACGCGAAAGGATGAGTTTACAAATTTCGGTACGACCAGGATCCCTGGTACAGACAGCTCGAGGGTGGAAGACCATTTTCGTCCCACTCGGGACCTCAAGGGACTGCTCTGGAACGCCAACTTCTTCAACGCGTCTGACGAACGAGATCGGGTCTACGCATTTCTTGGGTTGACGGATCTACCGCATGGAATCGTGCCGAAGTACTCACAAAGCGATGGGATTGAACGAATGTGGCTCGATATCACTCGGACCATCATGACGCTGGAAAACAGCATTGAAGCCTTGAAGTATTCCTGGTGTTCATACAGCCGCAAAAGCTGTTCACAGTCCTGGGTTGTTGCATGGACTCGTCTCGACTGTTCCAAAATTCACGGACTCACGTACATCCCTGACAAGTCTCTTCCGAAAGATTGGAAGAATCCCGTCATCTTGCTCTGCGAGTGCAGGCAATACGATTGCTAAGCGGAGAACTGACTTGGCATCCAAAAGAAGAAGATCCTTTTGAGAAGGAATTCAATCAGGACCCTTTTACTGATATCATGGATGCCTCTGACGAAACTTGGATTCTTTATGGCTTGAAAATACCAGTGTTTTTACGACGTGTTGAGTTGCCCCGAAAGCCTAGCTCAAAACTGCTAAACTTCTTACATTCGACGCAATGGGCTTTCCGGTTGATTTGCCCAGCAAAGTTCAAATTCGCTTTTGAGGGGGAGTTTGGCAGGTATTTCGTCGACAAGATGCCAGGAATTTTCAACCAAGTTGACCGGGGCATAATAAAACGGGAAACTATTTACATTGTGTGACATCTTCATCGCCTTGGGGGGTTTTGGTGGCGTAAGGGTTCAGGAGTTTCCACCCACTGTGCGATATATATTAGGATCCTTACAGCGGACTCTCTGGTAATTTATTTTGCGATTTAAACGCGTCTGGAGGGCTGGTTGTCGCCTGACAAAGTTGCTAGTCCAGTCCTTCTTGACGCGTTGCGCCTCGCGTGCGCATAGCAATCGATTTGCCATTTTTCTTACAACACCAAGCCGGGGAGGAAATGCTTACATATCTATGTCGAGGATGTATTCAATAATCACTGACTCTTCGGTTTTAGTAAGTGTTGGAGTAAGGGGTATGACGACCCACACCACTTGTGTATATATTGGTGTGTAGTTCCCCAAGCCTCAAGGCTAGTCATCTAGTATGGAATCCAACGGGTATTCAACCTATCTTTGACAGTAAGTTTTCGAGAAGTTGGCATGATGTCGCGTCTTGATAGTATACCGCGTTTGCCATTGCGAACTGGGGTAAGAGCGACTGTATATAATTATACCAGAAGCCTTTCGCATATTAAGCTTTGTCTCTTGTTCAAAGCTTGAAGGGCTAGAAGTAAGCTAGCTTTATTTGAAAGGGACTCCATTGCTGTGGGTGGAAGAATGTATTGTTGAAGTTAAAAGGTTGGGAGGTTGAGACAAAGTGCGCCATTCGCTTGGGTGCGCCACTCGCTTGGGGAACACGTTACCCTAATGGTTCCCCTTAATTATAGGGAGGGAACATGGTGGTCGCTGCTGGCCGGGTCCGACCCTCTCGTGCAGCGCAACTACGATGAAACGAACCTGATCGTGTCCGTGATGAATGGGATGTTCTCTCTCCCACCAGAGCTCCAATTTCCCTTCTATAACAACGTGTGAGCAAGCTCTCCGATGCTTAATTTTCAAGATTTGCTAACATGTTGAAACTCTAGCGTTGCGGTACTCTATCACGAGCACCAGGACCTCCAGATGGCCGTGCACAATACGTACGACAGCGTGGCAGAGAGTGTCGCGAGATTGGAGTGTGCAAGCGCGAAGTCGCTGGAACTCTGCCCGGACCGCCACGAGGATCTATGGCCTTCATTACAGGTGCCAAAACAATGGAGCTTAACTATCAAGCGATGCGCCTTGGGTGTAACGGCGTATGATGGAACGACGGAGATTCCGATTTGATTTAGTCGTGGAATCAAACCCAACAACTGAAAGGCGTATCAAACATCTCAGACCTGGGCTCTATACCTACTTATACTTCGTATGACTGAAGCTGATGAGTTCCTGTTACAGAGGCCGTCTCCTCAACCCCCGATCTACAAATCTGGTTTGATGCCAAGGCTGAACCGTAGGCTGAATCTAAGATCAGCTTCAAACGCTTCAGAGAGCAGCGACCTGGAGCTTTGTAGCCAATGAAAAGCCCTAAATGGGATTTCGGGCTGATGCGCGCTGCCACTTTCTGTCTAGCGCACAGTGTTGGGCTCTCTTCACAGCACAGCCGATGTGCAAAGCCCGACATCCCGAACTGCCACAATGCCGAGCATTGTCACTCGCATCTTCTGTAAGCCCAAGTCAGCTTAACGTCGATCACGCTTGCCAACGACCTGTCAGCATCAGCACCACACCCATTTTCTCCAAGTTTTATCAAGACCCGGGACACGCCAGGTCATCGAGTCCATTTCCTCCATCATGCATCTCCCCTTCAACAGTCGCCAGTCTGTATAGCCCGCCGTTGCTCACACATTAGATGAAGCATGGCGGCTGGGGGTGTAGGCTTGGCCGCCTCGGTTGCCGGCCTCTTGTCGCTGGGCTTGCAGATCACCGGTGGCATTGTCAAGTACCTCGATGCCTTCGAGAGCCGTCAAGAGGAGCTGGCCTACGTTAGACAACAGAATGATGCTCTGACAGCTACTCTCTTAGCGATCGAGACAGCGTCATCTTGTTTCCAAGGCCAACGTCCAGAGTTCGCCGCTGCAGTGACACAAAATATTCAATCCTGCAAGAAGGAGCTTAGCGCTGCGGAGGTACTGCGCGTTGAGCTTGCCGATTGCGACACAATCACCTGGACGATGCGACTGGAGAACAAAAAGAAGAAGTTGACCTATGCGTTCCATCGACCGAAAGTTCAACAACTTGCTCAGCGATTGCAGCAAGCTAATGAAGTTTTGCAACTTACTCTAACTGGGTTGGGGCTGTAAGTTTGGTCTCGTCTTTATCGGCTAGCCTCTTAACACACCAGTAGGGAAATCTCGAGGTTTAACACAAACAAGCTGAATGCGATCGCATCATGTTCCCGGGATCATGCCTCTGAACTACTTCTCATTCGGTCAGAACTAGCCGCAGTCGGGACGCCTATTGCCAATATTCGTGATCGGCTACCTGTTTTACAAGGTAGTGTCGACACCATTGCTCACCAGGTCGCGTCTCATTCCGGAGTCATCACACACAAAATTCAAGAAAGCAGCCAGGCCGTCCGACAGGACTTCCAACGATCACATAGCTCGATGGAATTACAATTCAGGCAGCAACAGGAGGCACTCGGGAGGCTTGAAACAATCTTAGAGAAACTTCAGCAGCAAAACGAACGAAGCCAGTCCAAGGAGACCCTAGCCCGTAGAGTAGCCAGCAAACCGGCAGCACTGAAGGAACTATGCGACAGTATCCAGACGCCCAAGCAAAGCCATAGCCAAGGTTTCCCGCTAGATAAGCCCGCCAATCATTCTCAAAATAGGGTTGTAGCCCCGTTCCAGAACTCGCTGTTTACTTCAACGATAGGCAGAGTATGTATCTGCCATCGCCCCCACTGGTTGACGGCGAAAAGGGGGATACAGTGGGGCTACGTATACCTCTCCAGTGATTGGGAAACCCAGAGCCATTGGCCTAGTTGTCCACTCTCAACGACACCAAGCAAGAACCGACTAGCGGTAAGCTTCAGGTACACCGGCCTCGCCCGCATCCTGAAGTCGGTCATCGATGTCTCATTCGCGTTGACATCCGGAGCTGGTGGCTTTAGTATTAGTCCGAACTTCACCTACTATCCAACCGTGGACGACGACTCGGCCCCTGCTTTTGGCATCATGAATTTGATAGGGGGATGTTTTGGTTGCTGCTTTTGGGGAAACAGAGAACTTTTCATGGTCGCTTGCTTGAGAAAGCTGGTTAGGCTTCTTGATGAGA
This sequence comes from Monosporascus sp. CRB-9-2, assembly GCA_004155915.1. NCBI lineage: Eukaryota > Fungi > Ascomycota > Sordariomycetes > Xylariales > Monosporascus > Monosporascus sp. CRB-9-2. Next base: position 162,464 of record QJOA01000013.1, read on the forward strand.
AGAAAGCGTACCCAACTGCTGTAAACGACCGAAATGAAACTTTGATGCACCGTGCAGCCATAGCGGTACGTTTGCAAGTCCCTGGATAACATGTCAATAACTAATCAACCAATAGCTCATGTTTGCAACGCTGGGACTCAATCGGGATTCCCGCGGGATGAGCCTCTTTCTCGAACTTATTCAGACGCTGCTTTCGTATGGTGTTCCAGCGTTCACCTATAACACCGAAGGTCAGCGTCGCAGGGTTTACGCATAAGAATATACTTACAATAGATTGTAGGGGTGTCCCCATTACTCAAAATTGGGACGTATGATGTCAACTGGACCCAGGACGTCATAGATGTCCTGGTACAGGCAAATTCAGGAAGCAAACCAGCTACCTTGAATGGTCCTTCCTATTGCAGCCTTAAGGACGACCTATGGACAATCGATGCCATACCGTTCTACGATAGATCTCATGGTTTTGCAGAAGGTACGATGAATCTGAAAATCGCGGCCTGGTTTCGCTAGTGCCGGCTAAACAATAGACAGCTTGCGAATGCGGTCCTTTGAGCATGGCAGTGATCCGTAACGATGCCGATGAAGTAACTCGTATTTTGAGTCGGTTTCCTGGTTCACTCGCCGAACTCGACATCTACGGCCAGAGCCCCTTTCACCTAGCAGCAGCGAAACCTCGAATCCTAACCCTTCTAGTGAAAGTTGCAGACCTCAGTCTACTGGACCAATACGATAAAGCCGGTGTCACCGTGCTCGAAGCAGCCATGATACTCAGCTCTATGCAATGCATCAACGGTCCAAGTTCTAACAGATGTCGAAGGTGTGCCTGCGCTCAATGCGTAGAAATTCTCCTCGAAGCTGGTTGCGATGTACGGATGCATAAAATTGAAGGGGCCGATATCTCACTTGGCTTGGACGTTATCCTCGGTCGTGCATCCGAGCTCGCCCGGCGCCGCTATGTCTTTCATATGAAAGAACTGCGGACTCCTCGACTACGACGGTTGTCGGCACGCCAATGCCCACCGGCAAAGCGAACAATCGATGGAACAGATACAATGTGCGACACCAGCAGGGTCGAACCAAACGTTTCGCGGTCGCCAGAAGAGCCACAAGTCTGCGTCGAGAATGATGAAGTAGAAGGTTGGGGCTGGATCTATCATGAATTTACCGATCAGCACCTGGGTGAGCTGTTCTATCGTCATGGATTTCAACCACATCCAACTGTCTTTATTTACCTACGGCGGAACAGTAACCGAGATTACATAGACCCTGCTTATACTTGCTGGTTGGTAGAACACGGTGGAGATTTGTTCCTACGATCACCAACTGGACCCCCTGTTATCGAGAATTCCTCAAATATTGGGCTATTTGGTGCGCATTATGCCTTATACACCTTAGGCTCTTGCGTGACAGCCTCGAATACGGACTGGCCGGGTGTTGAAAGCTGGGCCGCTTTTAAGAAACTCAGCGCGGCTATAATACGCCGCAACCTCACAGATGGCTGCCAATGTCATTGCTCGACAGCGGGATGTAGCCCGTTCAGATGGATGATGAAAGGAATGATACCCAGAATCTGGTCGTATGCAGCGGGGGGACCAAATCCCGATCTATACCTCAAATACATGTTATTTTACTACAGCAGATGCGGCCCCGAGCTGACGATATTGACGTATGCGGCGGCAATCAGGTACGTGACCTTTGAAGTTTTGGGCCTCGTTCACACTTGTTGCAACGCAGATTCTCTAGTACGAAAGAAGGAGGGGTGGGTTGATAGAGACGACGTGGACATCATCAATGAGGAGCAAGCCCCCCTTCTCAAGTTGCACGAGAAATTAGTGGCGGAATTCCGAAAGGAAGCTCTCATATTCATAAAGTATGGAACAGACGGTTGCCCACTCTTCCCGCAGTTCTGGGCCTCATACTGGATTGTGCGGATTAAGGAAGAGCTGGAGAAACTCGACGGCCACGAGTTGACTGATGCAGAGAAACGAGGCGCGGAGGAAATTAGTGTCCAATAGTGCGAACCAGCTGAGAAGAAGGAGGGGGGGAATCCGTACGGACGGCATACTTTAGAGTCTTATTTCTACGAGCTGGATTTGATTTGTCCCGAGTATAAGGAACCATGGCCGGAGCAATTGCGTCGGGTAACCGAGTTGCCTTAGGGCCTAGGAAGGCATACGTACTTTGGCGCTCTCTTTGAGATATGGGAATAGTATGAGGTCACGAATTTCATGGTTCTATCGGCACCCTTGAGGCTACGTATCATTTCGAATATACTTCATCATACAAACACCCTCGTACGCCCTGCAAAGCTTTATTAGATTCACAGCCTACATCCCATTGACCAAACCTCTCTACTGAGGCTCCGCTTGCATCTCGGCACCAGACGAGCTCGGCGAATGAGGCCTGTTAAACGACACACGCACCACCATCTCATTCCGGACCTGAATGCCGTCCTCGGCACCCGGAAGGCGGCTGTGGGTACTCGCGCCGTCATCACCGCCCTTGCGGCCGGTGATGATTGTCTAGATGCCCGCCCTCTGCGCCTCCGCAGCTTAGTCCTCCAGGTTCCCCGCCGCATCACTGTTGCGAGACTCGGTGAGCCGGCGCATCGAACATTTCTCGTCCTAGTCTTCGCCTTGCAGCGTCACCATGTGGATCGACTGCTTTGTCTTGGAGAAGCCGTAGCTCTTTCGCCTGATGTTCTAGTTGCCCGTCGTCCTGAGCTTTGACTTCTCAGGCGCGATGCAACGGAAGCACCAGTGGAAGGCGGGCTTGATGATGGGGAGGCAAGAGGGTTCTGTCTGGCACCCCTGCAAGGGCAATAGCAGGTCAACGCATGATACGACTGGCATTTGAGCCAGGCTTGGAAGAGGAGGACTTAAGCCAGTGACAGTGATGTTCTGGTCGACTCGAGGTTGGCGCATGATGTAACTGGCCTTTAAGCCAGCACCCAAAACAGACAGCGCGCGTATGGTGATTGTGGCGACTCAAAGTCGCCGCATAGAAGTAAACCTTTGAAAGTGCCTATTTACTCTCTGTGTTTAGACCTGAATCTACCCAGCTTAGATGAAATTCAACGGCAGCGTATCGAAGCATTTAGGAGGACGCGGCTGCGCTATGCTAAATGTCATTCAGAACTGCTAAATGCCGCCCTTGGACCCTGCATCAATGAATAATAAGAGCGTTCTTCGAAGCGCTCCTTATACCATTGTTGAAGTTCTCGACCTAGGCTGGCTTTGAGTCTGGCAACGGTTTGCATCCACTAGCTTCTCCTCCGTTCAAAAGTACAGAAAGAGAATCAAGGAGCAGATGAAAAGCAATCGACTATTCCAACGCCTACAGCAGGCCCACACGACGGGCAACAAACTAGCCTAGAGCAAATATTTCTCACGACACTCTACCACTCATCTTAGAATCACCGAGCCGCATCCGAACTGAAGATTACCGCATACCAAATACCACTTGATGTTTTGAATCTCCGAGACTCTAGCCAAGCGCAAGTGTGAGGAATTGGCCGGTCACCCTGCCATTTGGTGTGCGGTTAAAGCACGAATAGATTGACAGCTCTCCTATCTCCACAGTTTGCTAGAGCAGAAGCAAGGGCTTTCGGTCTGATCTTGTACCGACGGCCAATACAAAAACGGATACTGTTCTTCGACACTGCTTCTATAATCCCAAGTAAACTGCTAGACTTCCCTGAACTACCTGCAAAACTGTGTTGCTATGCTCGTCAGTGCCCAAGGCAAGAACCATGTTATATAGCTACGAGTTCAGGTAGCATGCCAACGCCCCTCACACACATCTACAGCTCTACTGCGAAGAATTGATACACAGCCTGCACCACTGCCGTGGCGACCTCAACCGCCGTATTCGTACGGAATCACAAGGTCGTCACCACTTTCGATATCCCGCCGACGAGCGTCACGGAGGTAGAGGAAATGAGCAAGACGGAAGCTCATCAGCTCCTTCGGAACGGTCTGCATAGCGACCAGATAGGCGATACAGAAACAATGGACGACCTCCTCGAACGGCTCTTATACCTTCCCTTAGCTAAGACAAGCATCGGCTTACATGGCGGAAAATGGGATCTCTACGACACAGTACCTCGACCGCTGTCGAAGGAGTGATGGCGACTTTATCAAGCTGCTTAGCGAGGACTTTGGGGATCGAACCCTGTCGCAGAAAGGGGGCCCCTTTCTGTTGGGCAGCAATCAACGGAACAACGTTGTTCCTTTTCGAGAACCCCGGAGCACTATATCAGTGGGTCGCCTACACCAGATTGGAGCACCGTTTTTCTAGCTTTTAGATATCAGACAATTATCAATATATCCTCAAGAGCTGTGCAGCTGCTTCATAGTAAGTGTGGCAAACCTGCTACAAGGATACGCAGAACCCGGTAGCTATGACTTGGCTCATTTCATTTGCGCACATGCCGTGAGACCGCCCGCAAGCCGCAGAATGCCTGAAATATATGTGTTTCATTGCAGAAAAGGATATCCCCCGGTCACTACCACCACTTGTAAACGACGAAATAGCTAGTGACCAAGCGCTTAGGGCACTTAAAAGGTATGCCTTTATCGTCGAGCGAACAAAGTCAGGTTATTTCGATGTCCATCGACTTATGCGCTTGGGGATGCGAAACTGGATTCAGCGAGAAGGCGAGAGGCAGGCCTGAATTTTACACAGGATTCAGCAGCTGTCGTCTAACTTTCCATATTCGAAGTACGAAAACTGAGAGGTCTGGATGAAATACTTGCCCCACGCGCAGACTGCACTAGAGTACCAATGGGACGCTCCAGACGACGAAGCCAAGTGGACACTGCTTCTCCGCATTGGAACAGGCTATCGTGAGCGTAGCAAGTGTAGCGAACTGAGCGAGTGTATCAGCAGACATTCCGGCTGCTGGCCGAGTGAGGGCGGGCCATTGTCGGCTAAAGGCTGTTGAGAGAGTAGTCTTATTCCTCTGCACCCATAAAGGTTTACCCGGTCGAGTCGTGATGGAGTCGAGGATCAGCCCTCGGCCCTCAGGAAGGATTATTCTAAGGGAGGCGTATATACAGGTATATTCTGAAGGATAGTGCATCATATACTATCTCAGATTCCAGACTGGTACATGTACTGTCCCAGATTCAACCTGGCACGTCATGTACCTCGAGGAAACGTGCATGTGTGCTGCTGCAAAGGAAAGGACAGGGTATTGCCGACGTGTTCCTTAACGCGGCCTGCGGTCTGTTCGCGGCCGCTGTGTGCCCCACGGGGTGGGTGCAATCTTGGTATTCCGTCTGCCATTTTGGACACACCCACCGTGCTCTTCAAGGCATCGGTCATGATTGGTGACGTGATTCCCATAGCCAAAGCCGCGTCGAAAGGCCAACTAACCGATCAACCTATCTTCGAGCAGAAGATCACTCAGCCTCTCAACTCGATGAGGGCCAAGGGTCAAAAGCTCGCTCCACCCGAGCAGCAGAACCAGGTTCCGCTTAATCCCACCGAGTCCAAGGATGAGTAACTAACCCTTACCTACGAAGATAGCAGAGTGGCGTGATAGATTCCGCAGTTACTAGTTAACCGAAGCTCGACTCGACAGCTTCGTGTCGTCAAATTGGGAGTGAAGAAGGCTCGGCGAAATGATCCCTTCTCTACCGTTGGATGGCGCGGCGCCTTCCCGGCCTCTACTGTGTATCACGCTATCTCAAGCAAATCACATGAGTGAGGGGGATGTAATCATTGGTCCATGGGTTGCCGTTGTGGCGCTGCCCAGGACTGCTGATATCCAGCCCCGAGCGCTCCATTTACACGTCATCGTGAGACCCAAGCCGGCTTGTTGAGCCATGCAGCAAGGATTGCTTGGGCCCGAGCGATCTTACCTTATGTAGAGTCGTTAACGTCTAGAGCGATTCAGGTTTTATCGCCCAGTATCATGTACGTATATACTAGCAGAACGATGGGCCGAAATGGGAAATAAGTTTATTAATAGTGGGTATGTCGGCGGCCTCTACCTTAATACTGCAGCGAGCCGTGCGAAACTAGAGCGGACTGGCCCGCTGTTCCCGCTGAGCCTCTGGGGACTGCCCCGGCCCTGCCGAGCCTGGCTCGCCGGGCATGAAACTTCCGGCAGAAGAAGTGAGCGAACCACATGGAACCCGAAGTTATTGCTGCTGCCCGACATGCGTTGAAGCTGTCCTATGAAACTTGCCCAGGCCTGAAGGGTCTGATTCGCTCGGTAACCTAGCTTATACAGGGTGCAGTCTTCCGGTCTAGACGTATAACTACTCACCCAGATGGGTTTTCACTAGATATACGCGCCCTAAGCGAGCTGGTAGATATGTACCATGTTATGCATTATACTTTTGCAACTAGACGGTTAAAGAGCGGATATATATACAGTAAGCCAGAACGCCTGGGTGTCTAAAGTGCCAGCAATCGCAGTAGACTAACTCGATAATGGAAATGAGAGCCTTACCTTTCAACGGGAGCTGCTGGGACCAATGGCTCAGTAACGACTCGACGGCGTGCTGATAAAACCCAATCCGCGTGGTTTTCGTAATTCATATCAGTGCAGGATGTTCTTAAGAGGGTTTATTACTGATCATGGCGGAGAGATCCCGTTTTGTCAAAGAACATAGGCTCGATCCTTAACAAGAAAACTTTAACTGTTTCCCCCTTTGACTTCTATCTTGCATAACACTGACGAATTATTGAACAGATTCGGGATAGAAATGAAGAAAGTGCACTTCATAACCATAACCTTTCTTCTGCTCCGAGATATCAAGTTTAGCCGCGACGAGGATTTACCCACTTCGATATCCCTGTAGGCGTTCCCTTTTTTAAGTGAGCAGAAGTTAAGAATACATCGTCGGGGAACTGTTCATGGGGTCTTGAGAGCTTTGGTGATGGGTGTGTTTACGATGTACCCACCTGCCGGAGCTCAGGAGCCGTCTCCGAGAGCTACGCCCGCGATGTTGTTGTTCGTTTGGATCCCTTATCATTTCCCGAGGTAGCAATATCACCGTAGTGACTCGGTATTAGGAACAACATAACAGCTCAGGAGCCACTGATTAGCCACTGCACAGAGGGGGGCTCGACGAGGTAATAGCGCTTAATAGTACGCATTCCTTTCCTAACCTGCCATATATTGGAAAGTAGGGAGCGTTGGTCCCTACTTATACATAGACCCTACCCGGAGCCTCCCAACACGCACCTGACACTCTAAGTTATGGTTGAAAGCTCACCATTGTTAAACACGATATCGGCCGAGATGATCGCAGCGAAACTTCGCTTACTCGGTAGCAGTAAAGCGACTGGATAAGCCGCCGGCGTTGAGAAAGCCGAGTACCCCTGTTTGCTGCCAATCATATCGCGAGGTTAAGGGGTGGTATTTATCATATTCTGTCTGATGCAGGGTCTAGTATTCTAACAAAGGGAACACAGAGGGGATGGACGGTTTCGATGTAATCGTCTTTGACATGACGCGAGCGATGATTATTATTGCCCAAATACAAATAGAAGTCGTCAATAAACTGATGGATGGGGAGGCATTCCAGAGAAGAGACCCCGGATTCCTCAGCTCTTCCGACGGACTGTCATCCCCCACGTGTCATGTGGAGTCATGGCACTTCCAGAGTCGGACCGAGCCTCTAAGATATGATAGCCTTGTTAAAGGAGAACCATCCCATTGTATGTGGTTAGATTGTTAGGCTCAACTTTCGGCATTAAACGAAACAGACCTTTAACCCAAGCGCTATTAAGCCAGACCCAGTCACAGCCAGCTCAATCATATGTGAGTGTCGCGTGTTACTCATAGGTCATGTTATCTGGAAGAAAAGCCTGATATGACAACCTCCCGTTTCGCGCTCTACCGCGGCATTGATTTGAGAGCATAGTTGGTTCCCTTTTAAACGCGCCGTTGGATGGTTAAGACAGGCATTATGAAATTACAGGCTCTGATTAGGCTCACATACACGTGTAATATTGGGCTCATGCCGATTAGTCGCATTCTCAGTGTTGTCGTAATGTTAGAAGTCGCGGAAATTATGCAGACCTCGTAGGAAACCGGCCAAAGCCGCTATCGATGGTATGATCTCCTCAGCATCGCTCATCAGTTTCAAACGCGCCTTCCCCCCGCCCCATCCACCCAACTTTTCAACCAGCGCACCAGATTCTTCTATTCGAAGCCTCACCGATTTGGAGTCTTCTTATTGCGTTGGCACTTGCAGTGGATAATTTGCCGATCACGCCATGATAGGCTCAGGCAGGCCTGATTGTAGACATGGGCTGTGTGCACCGACCGTAGGTCGATTATCACCCAAGGCTGATTCATCCAGCTCATTTCCACGTCTTCTAGTTCAAGAGGCTAAGGGCAGAGAGCATTGGGCATATCTGGGCCGGGTAACGTTGTCCATTGGCAGCCCAAGACAGCCCTTCAAGTGTCCAGTATATAGGAGGTTAGGACAGATGGGCACTGGATAATTGAAGCCTTTTGGGCATAGGCGCCCGATCTCGGCGCCAAGAGATCCAACACCATTGGCTGGAGGCCTAGAACTACTTGTCCTGACTAAGCTCAATTTAAGCTATGGACGAAATTCTTCATGGTCCAGTAAAGAGCACAGATGATGCCGTGCAGGCATTTAAGATTAGGTAGGTGGAGTCGATAGGGGGATGCCACGCCATTGTCGCGATTTGCGTTGACGTGAAGTTTCGTCGCTGATGAACAACCATGATCGAATATGTTCACATCTACGTAGAGGCGCAGCAAATTGATCATTTATGTTTGCTATTTATTTAGGGAACATTCGCTATTATATCAACTTAGGACAGTCAGGAACCTTTAAACCTGAAATGGTAAGTGAGCGATAATTGAACAATTGTCTAACCCTATGTGGAAATTATAGGAGGCCAGAGTGCTGTGCCGCCCTGGCACGATATAAGGAAGAGTCGTCAAACCAAGTGTACGCGTAATAACCAGTCTTAGTAAGCCATTAGTGAGCATTTTGTGAATACTCGTACATAGCTGATGAAGTATTTGTGCAACAACCCGAAACGAAAATGAGACTTATCAGTCACTGGGGGCCAATCGTTATAACAGCGTACCTGAATCTTAACACAGATAGCACAGCCATGCTGGGTACCTCTGCAGGTACTGAAAGCCCGACGTACAGATTCCAGGTACAAGCCCTGGGGGTGGGGTCGGCCACGTAACCCTGCAACCCTTCCAAGTTATTATCCACTTAATAGCCTACGAAGCTGGTAGGACGCAAGTGAAGCATCCGATAGGAACACAGAAAATTAACTTATCGGGCCTGTCCTTAGTACAACAATACACGACTCCCGGAATATTGCCATCTTCTGCTCTTTGTCACTCTCTCTTGGACGGCATATATGAACAAAGTGCAACCCCATCATGCAAGGTCTAGAATTGCTTCCCCGGCCAACCAATGACATTCCAGAGTGTTTCTAGAGCTGCGTGGATCGCTACTAGTCTCGGCTGGATCAATTTCAGGGGCGATTAGTGCATCATGCAATTGGCTCCGCTAGTCAGGGGTCGGTCGCTGTTCCTGACTAAATGGTGATCCCTCAGGAGAAGAATGCAGCTAGTCTCCCCCCTAAAGAAGTACCGCCGTTGAGAGCAGGTTTTTGCGACCTAATGTCAGGTAGAATCCTACCTACCAGGGGGTGGATGTACCAAGGGTAGAATTTCCTAACTGCCTTAGGTGCGCTTAACGGCGGCCCGGGGTCCAAATTCGTCAGGTATGTAAGCCGGGCTCGCCCCCCCTTTCCGATTGCTTGTTTCTGTTTTCCCTTTTTTCCCCCTTCCCTTTATGTGAATCAACGTGAAGACTTCGTCGCTCTTTATTCACAATAACGTCGTCACTATCCGTGGGCTTGCTCACTGTCACTCCTTAAACCGACGCGATTATATTTAAAACTTCAGAAAACGATCTAGTTTCTCACGCTATTCGCACTACAAAAAACATAAGCAAAATGCATATCAACAACTCTCTTCTACTGCTTGCCGCCATGGGTGCCAGCAACGTCGCTGGGCGTGCCACCCACAGGCATCGCCATGCTGATCTCCACCACAAGGCGCGCAACGTTGGTGAGCTCGTTCATGCCACCATTGATGGTAAGCTGGTGAGCTGGATCAACACGTACGATGGATCGAACGAAGGTGTCGAGTCCCCGGCTGAGGCCCCTGCCGCTGCCGCTGAGCCTTCCCCGAGCCCCGAGGCGGAAGTCAAGCCTGCCGTCTACCAGGCCGAAGAGGTCCAGTCCTCTGCGCCCACCTCTGCGCCCACCTCTGCGGCGTCGTATCCCAGCGCTCCCTCACCGACCGAGAGCAGCTCATCTGATGAGTCCAGCGAGTCCGATGGCTCCTCATCCGATGACTCCGACAACTCCGATGACTCTGACAACTCCGGGGCATCCAACGATGCTGATGTCGTCCACACCTACACTCCGTTCTGCAAGGCGGCCAACAAGCGTGCCACCGCCGCTCAGATCGCCTACGTCGGAAATGTCGGCTCCAAATGGGGCTGCAACCAGATGCTGATCTCCGAGGATGTCGCCGACAAGTATGACTACAAGATCAAGGTCGTCGGCCAGAACAAGGAGCCCTGGAAGGTTGTCTGCACCAACAAGATTGGCCCCACGGGCAAGATTGACGGCTGGTACAATGGCAACCATGCCGTCGAGTTCACGATGGAGCCCGGTACCACCCAGTACATCGCCGTCGACAAGAACTCCCAGGGCATCTGCGCTGCCGCCCCCGGAGACACCATCCCCGTCGACGAGTTCGGCGGCTACGCGTCTACCTGGTTCGAGTTCGACTTCGCCAATGAGAGTAACGACGGCTGGTCTGGCGGCGACATCTCCGTCATCCAGGCGGAGGCCGCCGGCATGAAGGCCCAGGGCATGAGGACGTGCCATGCGGACATCTGCTCCACCGTCTTCGAGGGCCCCACTGGCACGGTCGTCGATAACGCCTTCGACTACGCGGCGCGCTGGCTCGACGGCATCGGCCTCAACATCCCGCCCGGCCCTTGTGAGATGGAGCTCATCCTTGGTTACTCTGAATAAATCTTGGGTTGAAGGAAAAGTGGTGGAACGCCAAATAGCCTCATCTAGGATTTGTGTATGCAGGACTGGATACAATCACGCTTCTTTTTTGAACCATTCTTCCCAAAGAGAAATATCGGTCTCTTGCGAGTGTACCTATATATCAGCCGCACGTAAATAACTGTTTTTTAATACTGCATATTGGACTTACCCAGCCAAGGTGGTATATACTAAGAATAATTGGCATACCCAGGACGCATAAACCAACGAGTGTATCAATTGCAGTATTCTTACTACCCCCTTGCCTGCCTACCTGTCCATAAGAAGTCGCGCACCGCACGTTCAACTACGCCTCGAGTCTGTGCTTTTCTCCGGATTCACAAGGATAGGTCTCCTAATGCTATGCGATGGCTGGTGGCACTAACACGATATAGACTCTCGGCCCATCAGGGGCGGGTGGAACCCAAGCTCCAGATGGGTGGTTCCCAGCAGGGCGATCCTAGTCCGTGCAGCTGCACCAGCTACTCAGGACAGACCGCTCATCGAGATCGCGAGGAGACGGTACTCCGTGGCCTTCCCGAGTTCAACTGCCTCCAGGTGTACTGGACGTGGAGGGTACGGAATAGGACTAGTTGAAACTTTCCATGCATGCTATCAAGGGAAGTTTTCTAGTTTTGCCTTTTCTTCCCGAGTCGGTTGTGCGCCTCGGCAAGTAGCACGGCTAGGCACGGACTCTTCCCGCGTGGCATTCCGTCCGCGTCATTGGGTCTGGTCTAGCACAGACTTGCTCGCTAACATGGAGCCGTAATGATCGATCGGTGATCGATCGGTGATCTTCGCTGCTGTTGTATGGCCCGGTGTGCGAGAACCCGGTTTCGGGCCTGCGGACGTGTGCCATGGCCCTCCATGGCTCGTTGCTGCTGTGTTTTTCGATGACTGATTGAGAGGCGGCCGTGGTTCACGGTTTCCCTCGGCCGTCGCGACCAACTGAGAACCTGAAGAAGATCGGATAGAGAAGGTGCAGGTTCGCGTACTGTGAATAGTCTTACAAGGGCTGTCTGTCTTGGGGATGTGGCTTTCTTGCCAGCGGCGGAGCCGTATATCCAATTGATGCGGTTGAGAGGCAACACCGGTAGATCTCCTGCGTCATTGACGCCAAAGCCAAGTCACCCCGTCTATAATATAGGGGGCTTGGTAACCATGCCCATGCTCTCTGACACCAAGAACGCATCCAGATGTCGGTGATAGGGGGATGGATGAACTCCAACCAATGGTTCATGCGAACAATAACCCAGAAACTTACCTTGTTAGGAATGCATAACAGGAGGAGAGGGACGAATGTAGAACAACGGGCTTCTGGCTTTCATTATGTTAACTCATCCATGGGTGCACGGCCGAGGCCGTGTATTATAAGCAGACAGGGGACGCCCTTTCCCTGAGGAATATGAGAAATATATACCCGAACTCCCCCAGGACGCCTTAAACTCCTCGCAACCCTTCATGCAAACCTAAACCTCCCGCCAACAGCGGTCTTGTATGTCGTCTTATGGGGCAGATACCGTCATCTTGCAGACAGAGAACCGAGCTAAGAAGAGGTCAGTTAACCGAGTCATCGAAGTGGGAGGCAGCTCAAAGACGGTACCGTACCTCAGTAGCCGCGGAACGCGATCCCTTCGTTGACGTACTCCTGCGACTCGAGGAAGTAGATGAACCACTTCTTGAGCGTGCCCTTCCTTTTCTTCTTGTTCTTTGGCTTGTCGCCGCTCTCGATGCCCGCGACCGGGGACAACGAAGATGGCGGCGCCGATGCGGATGCGGATGCGGACCCGTCCGACGAGCCGCTGCTCGTGGTGAACCCGCCCGTCGAGGTAGGCGTGCCCGGCTCCTGCAAGCCCAGCGGTCCCGACCCCACTCCCACTTCCACCTTCTCTCTCTTCCAGCCCTTCCTATGACCCGCTACCTCCTCCAATGCCGCGGCGCCCGCGCCCGGGTCCAGGACGCACAGGCCGAGAGCGAGCTCACGCAGGTCCGCGGCGTTGAAGCGGCGGTCGCCGGTCACGGGTCCGAACGCACCTGCGTCTGCCTTCTTGCGCGTGAGGCACGGCGGCGGCAGCATGTCACCGATCAGCGCGTCGGCCGCTTCGTCGACCGTAGGGTCCGCGGCCCGCAGGCGGCCTACGAGGTCGCGCAGCTGGTCTGCGGAGAGTCGGCGGAGTGCTAAGGGCAGGTGGTGGGGTGATGTCGTCGCCATGCTTTGCTTTAGGCTGGAAAGAACGGGCGGGTGGTGGATGGGGGGCGCTGTGGTCGGTGATCGCCGGTGGTGGGGTTGATGATGAGGACGATAGCGAAGGCTGTAGATTATCTGAATCCTTTTGACTCTTCTGTGGTTTGTAGGTCGGTATATACTTGTAAAAAATTGTGGTTGGGTTTGACGCGTTGCTTGATTGATGACGAGGTACACGGAAGATGATTAACGATTGACGGTGTACAAGCTATGGCCTACGTTCCACGCCAGCGTAAATTGACAAAATTTGCCTGAGAACGGCGGCGGCGGCGGTAAAACATGTTTATCATTACCTAAGATTCCATGATTGGGCCTTATTCGCATGATGCTTGGGAAGTGTGCGCATGCCTCAGGCTAGGGCTCCCACTAGATGTTTGCCACGTTGCCCGGGTTCACGCCACGAACAAATTTGGTCGCTATCAGATTGGATTAAATGAAAAATCCAGTTCATATGACTTAAATAGCCCAGGTAGTTAAAGTCTGGTATTGACCTATCATTTCATACATCACATTGGCAGCAGACCTGCTGATATAGGTTTTCCCTCGAAACCTTTCTTTTCTCTCTGAACTGAAGCTAGCGACGCATCACTGACCACCCTTAAAGGAAGATGGAGTAGGGCCTACACAAAGTTGTTGACGAATGATGGATAGGTCGCTGTCCCATCATGTCAGCATGTCACATACGTGAACTCCACAGCCAAAGGGGGTTGTTCACCATCAAGAACACAATCCGTCTAAGCAACTGTTGTCTGAAATATGATCCCCATAGAACAGAAATTTTGACGCGCCATATAATGGATTTTAGGTCAAGATAAGAAAGAGAGAAATACACAAGGACCAAGAGGACCAGATTAAACCAAAGACGTGGTTCTGGGGACATGAAAAGATATTGCGACTTGCCACTCCTGCCACGCCGCCGTAGCCATCCTCTCATCACTGCCTCTTCCGGCCTTGCTTGCGAAAGGCGTTCTTTATATAAAGGAAAAGTAAGTGGGCGTCTGATTTCTTCCTTCGTTTTGCCTGCTGGTATTAACCAGCATTCCGCGGCATGTATCTGGAACCATTTCTTTCATGTCGTGCTTCCCCCCCAAATATTTGAACGTGAGAAATTATAAAGGGGTATTTTGTTGTTATCTATGCGTTCATGTGGTTTCGTGATGAACAAATTGTATAGGATGCCTAAAGCTCTCCTTAGAGAAGTCTAGGTACTAACGAGCACAACATAGGGAGACAGCTCCATCTACATCATAACCGGCAGTCTGTTTTGTTGACTTATGGCTCTGAGAACTCCTTGGTTTCTCCCTCTGTTCGTCAACATGAGGCAAGGGCTAGGTGTATTGCCTGATAGTCCTAGCAAGCCTGCTGTTGTACAAGGCTGTTAGATTCCCTCGGGTTGTAACTTGAGAGTTAGTTTCTGAAATACTATGTCGTGCAACCTAGGTAGCGTTTTTTGCCTTGCAGTACCGGTGTGTGCAAGGTAGTAACCACATATGGTCATTCTAACTACAGAGCCTGATAATCGAACAAAGACCTAGCCGTAGACGTGGACGTCATACTTTTTTCATAAACCTATCGACATATCACTTAAGTATCCTGTGTAGTACTTCTTATCCCCAAACCAGTTGGCTGGGTCTCTGTAGGCAGCCAGAAATATGTATTTTGTTCATCGCTGTTGCTATTACTACAACAACCAATAAACAAGGTCTTTCCTTCCCCTGTACCTACCTCTAGGAATAATCCCAAATCTACGGTCGCTAAAACACCCATTGCCCTTCCTCCTTTCGCTCTCCAGTTCGGGAAACTGCTAGGAACTTCTTCAATACTCTGAAGAAAACAACAACCCCACTGATACCCAAGGCTTTCATACGCTAATTGCATCCAACACTTTTCGCCGCATGGCTGACAATCTCCAACGACCTGTTGCTTATCCTTCACGTTGCTGGGAAACCCAAACATCCTCAAAGCCGTCGCGAGTTTACCACTGATGAAAGAGCATGATGGAGAGCAACCGTAAGCTTGTGACAGTTCGCCGCATCTTAAAAGTCGAGCCGATCAGCAGAACGCGCAGTCATATTGCCATTGATGGCTGGAAGATCGTGGTGAATTCTCAAGAGGGCTTTCAAGAGGGACAACTCGTTGTATATACTTTGAAATCGACAGCTTCCTTCCTAACAACAGCTACTTCTGGGAATACTGCGCCAACAGCGACGACAGCATCGGTGATGAGAAAGGATATCTCGTACGCACAACAATGAGGGGAATATATATTTCCCAAGGCCTTGTCTTCCCTTTGGAAACGTTCTCTGAGATCACTAGCGTTTTCGACATTCTCAGGAATGAATATCCCAAGGATGAAGCCACGAGGATCCTGATGGCCATGTCTTTCGAGAAGGAGCTGGGCGTCAAGAAGTGGGAAATGCCGCAAAACAATCCGGAATCTGTCCTAGGCCCAGCACCGGTATTCTTTCCCCAGCCCGGGTGTTCTCGAGCCCAGAACATACACGACTTGTTCGAGGACCACGGTGAAAGCCGATTTCAGATCACCGAGAAACTCGATGGAATCCCCATGACCGTCTATTGCATCGATAAAGAATCTCAATGGTATAACGCATTGCCGGCTGTACCAGCCCATCTTGAGCAGGACGGTCCCAAGCGAGTTGGGATCTGCGCCCGGCGGGAGGACCTGGTGGACGATGACAACTCCTGGCACTGGATCACCGCTAGACGCCAAGGCATATTAGACAAGATCATAACCCTCAGCGCCGAAGTAGGGAACGTCGCGATCCAGGGAGAGCTCTGTGGGTCGTCGATCTACACGAACAGCATGGGCTTCGCGCCCGGCGAGCACCACTTCTACGTCTTCGACATATACGACATCGACCGGCAGAAGTGGATGAAGCCGACCCGGGTTTCGAATTTCTGCAAGAAGCTGAAGATGGACCACGTCCCCGTCGTCGGGAAAGATGTGAGGCTCTCCTCCTTCGCGGCCGGTATGGACGACCTACTTGCAAAAGCCGAAGGAGAAGGGATGTTGGGACAAAACAGGGAGGGGCTGGTTTTCAAGCAGATGGACGGACCTATGATCTTCAAGGTCATCTCTAATTCGTGGCTGCTCCATACAGGGAAGGGTCAGTGAACATGGAGGGGATTGAAATGTTGCTGGCAAGCTATGCGGGCGCGTATATTTCGATCACACCATGCCGCAATATCCCAAGTGAATATCCGCTAGCACTCTTGAAAGCAGTTAAGATACCCTATAGCGAATTGCCTTTTATGTTAAATTCGACCTGTTTAGCGGAACGTTATATCAACATAATTAGGCGATACCACAGAATAATCATAGGGATGAAGCCAACATGACTCCTACGAGCCAACCATTGCATGCTCACCCGACTATGGATGACTGATCCCTTGTTATTGATTGTAACAGCTGAACATGCAATGCCTTTCTGCGCAGAAACCTATGAGAAGTCCAGTTTGTCCTGCTTGCTTCCTCCCTCTTCCCCCCTCTTCCCACCTTCAACGTAGCAACTACCAGCCTCTACAACGTACATACTTCACGGTATATTAGTACACATCCGGAGAGAATAGACAGAATCGACATATACTCTATCTTCCCAGCCGGCTCCATCAAGCAGTCGTCAAGATGCCGAACCCGCGAGGATGGCCCCGTCCCCATCCCAAGCCCCAGCCGCACCCCAAACTGAAGCCCATCCTCTGCTACCTCCTAAATAAGGCTGTTACATGAGAATAACAAACAGGGTCTCGCATAGGGGCGCGTCCTTGGACTGTTGGGTTCGGACCTTGCGACTCTAAGCACTATGAAGCGTGCGGGAGATATGGGAAGGGAGCAGTCTCGATTTGATATTCGAATAAGCGCTGGGAGGTAGCGGCGTATCTTTGATTATAGAATAGGAGGTGTCTTCATTTAGTCCTTTGGATTCTACTTCAGTTATATAGAATAGTTAAATACGAGAAACCGCGTTCTTGTACATGCGGAGTATGCTGGCTCCTGCCATACGAAGACCACCCGCCTCAGTGTTGTAGGAAGTAGCGACTCCATCGCCTTATCGATTTGAAAATTTTCTGGAACATGGCTCGTCTTTTCTGCCTTCATATCTTTCATCAGTGCTCCCCCTACCGTCCACATCAAGCCTGGGCCACAATCCGGTCCCACTTTGCTGATCACTGTCTACAGACTCTCAAGACATGGGGCTATACCTCATAGCCACCAGCAATATGAGGTGCGCAGCTCCTCCCCGGCCCTCGCCATCTTTCTACAAGCTGACCGGGCAGGTTCTGACCAAGATAGTTGAGCGGCCTTTATATCCAGCAGTTGGAATATGGAAATCGAAAATAGTGATTTGGTAGTGATCTCTTCCGCTTACCTAGTAGCGGATCATAGAGGTTTATGATTATTCGGATTTCACTAGCGAAAGACGTTGCGGCAGATCGGGCAGTAGCCTTCCTATTGGAATGTGGGTTCGGGCCTGAATGTTCCCATGTTCTGATCCTCGGCAGTCACTCACAGTGAGTCTCGTACGGAGCCGAACGGGATCCTGGAGGCCATAGGCTGCCATAACCGGCCGTAGCGACACCCGCAGATTTCCAGGTAAACGGATTCTGTAGACCGGTCCCGTTTAGGCTAGAGTACGTACTGACACTCCTCCCCAGGTGCGAGTTGTATAATGCTTATAGATCTTGTTGTCTGGGGAGTTAATTTCGCTCCGAATATATAAGTGGCAGCGATAAGACATACTTAGATGGTCAAAGAAGGCTCAACCGCTATGGGCAGAGCCTTCCGGGCTCACCGACTTCGAGACCCTGTCCTCTGGGAGAGTTCCCTGCGATCGTACCTCTCCCAGCTTGACGTCGACTGGATATTCGACCTCCCATATGGCGCACACTTCTGGACGAGGTTCCGGACCCCGGAACGAAGACCGAACACGCCTCGACACAAGCAACGCTTCTCTAGACTGTGGACCCACTCTTTGCGCGAATGCGAGAGACGACAGGAAACGAAGATATCGAACAACACGACGTCCATGTCCTTTTACACATGACGACGTGCATGGCGCTGTATATCAGTCTATACGGGGCCAGGCACTACAGTGAGAACTTACAAGTCTTGCATCGCGCAATTCGGCGGAGATCTCGGGAGACTCGGAGACCGTGCCGATTTTCTCTGAGAGACACCGAGCGTCAACGGCTTTGAGGTCAAAGATTCCATGTACTGCGGGTGCATCTTTAAGGCGATGTATCCCGGTGATACTGGCTATCTGTACTATCCACTGTTAAGTTAATTGCTTAGCAAGGGGCTGCTGTGAGATAGGGAATATTAGGATTCAGGAGATCGTAATGACCAGAGAGATATAGGAGGTATAATACCCGATAACATGAAGATTTAGGCTGTAAGCGATTGGTGTATGGACTCGAGTTGTCACTATCAGCTTGCTGCAAGTTCACGAGACCCACTATCCTCGCTAAATCCCGGTGTTGAAATAGGGACTAGAATAGGGGTAAGGTGACCCCAACCTTATATATCTCACATAGTCGTGCAGTCGCCAAGCCATCATGACTGAGAGCTTGGTATGGACTTAACCTCGTTGACATCTAGAATCTCATGCCTATATACCGGACATAGTTGATTGACTATATGACTATATGGGAGATCTCAAGAAAACCAGGTTACTGTCTGGGTCTCATGGATTCAAAAGCCGGGACGTAACTGGATGAATGCTACAGCAGAAGTAGAGGAAGCACAAGATGCTCTTAATTGCTACCTGCATGAGATTTAAGTAGATCTCACAAGGTACACAAACTTTGGAAGTCCGCTGGTTAGCTAGTGGATGATTTGGTAGTAAGTCTTTGGTGATTCACTTCCCCCGATATGGAAGCGGGCGGTCTTGAATTAGCGGTTCTATCAAAAAGTGCTTGATTTCGGGAAGATCCCCATCTTCAGCCGCTGTCTTGCTGCTCGCATTCATCCGGTGACCTGTCCAGTAAATGGATTTGTGATAACTTGAAGGTCGTCGTTGTCGTGCAGACTGCCCAGCGAACGACTGTCTAAATTCAGAAGGCACCATGAAGAGCGAAGTTAAGGAAGCAGTGGAGAAAGAAAGAAGAGTGTGCACAGGTATTCCAATTGCAAGCAGGGCGCCACAATCTTATTCCAACCCAATAATAAACCTTTTTCTTAATGGCCACACAGATGCACTCGCCCGCTTCAGTGTTGAAGCCGATGTCTTCTCATCCACGGAGTACGACGCACCGGCATCTGACCCTGTCGCCCTACTGGCGTATCCACCGAGCTCAACGGAGCCTTCCATGTGAGGGCGATGCTATAGTCGAACTGGTGCGCCCCGTATCCAACAACCACCCCTGGATGCAATTTGACCATGCCGCAACACTAAACCAAATCATGTGCCGTTTGGAACTCTCCAGAGACGCCCGCATGGACGAGTGTTTTCTAGTCATCAGAAAGCGCACTTCGAAACCATGAATAAATCCTTCCTGGCAAGCTGCCACTGCAGCCTGTTAAGCGCCATGAGGACGCTTACTTCGGGCCTATATTGTGTCCCGATCCATCGTCATGGACGGATACGACGCTGTTCATCCGGCTTCTTCCAGCTTTTCTGCTTGTGAGGATCAGTTTGGTTGTCTAGTCGAGGAAACTTACAACTGTTGGTTAGATGGCGGCCATGATCCAGGATGGGGATAGGGAATGACGTAATCATGATGCTGCGGTGCCAGGTTTAACATATTCTGATGCCCCAGTTCTGCTTGCCGACATCCGCAAAACTCTCATGTGCCTCTGTAACTACACTTACCTAATTACCAATAACGCAAAGTGTCTCACATCAAATACGCTAGAAAGAGTTATCGTCAATCATGGTAACGACGCGTTCAGGCAATAAATCCCAAGCTGCTGCCCGGCAGAAGGGCCCACCAAAAAAAACAGGCGACAAGCGATCGCATAGCAAGACAGCACATAGTAAAGACACAGATACGCTGGCGAGTGATCCGAAGAAGCCGAAAGCTTCTGCTAATAAAGAGGAACATGTTTCCGCAGAAGATGCCCCAGACAAGACCTCCGAGAGCGCATCAAAGGTACCGCAAGCGAAAGTCCGACGGCTGATCGCAAAATACGGCGAACTTCCTCTCAGTGACACGGAGTTGGCCGAACCAGGGAAGCCGACACCGGATACTATCCTCGCATTGCTTCTGAATGCCATGTTGTCATCCACGAGGATTTCGCATGCGCTTGTCGCGAAGACGGTCGCGACGGTGATCAAGGCGGGGTATCACAAGCTTGACGTCTTGAAGAAGAGCACGTGGGAGGAGCGGACGCAGGTGTTGACGGAAGGGGGATACACGCACTACAGGTGAGTTCAGGAAGTCCTTCTGTCTTGTCTTACCGGGCGTGACCTGATGGCTTTTGACAGAGAGAAGACTGCAACGATGCTGGGTGAGCTGGCGCAGTTGATCGAGGACAAATACGGTAAATGCAACGGACGCTGTTCAGACTTCAGGGCATTCTTACGTTAATATCGTTACAGAGGGAGATCTCAACTCCATCCTCAAAACGGCCGGGGAAGACAGGGTCAAGATCCGCGCGGAGCTCAAGAGGATCAAGGGCTTGGGAGACGTCGGTATCGACATCTTCTTCGACACCGCGCAGCACGTGTGGCCTTGTCTTGCGCCCTTCCTGGATCCGCGGAGCGCGAAGACGGCCGAGGCGGTCGGCATTGGGAGCGACGTACAGCAGCTGTGGGACGCGGTATCCCAAGAGCCAGAGCAGATGTGCAGGCTCGCTACCGCACTGACCAAGGTCCGTCTGGACGGGCTGAAATCTGAATTTACCGAGTAAGTGGTCGAGGCACAGGGAGACTGCATAGAAGGGTTAATTTGGTTTTACCTACTATGGGCAAGGCCACCATTACGTAAATTGTCCTACAATTCGTGCCTCGCAGCCATAAGCAAGGCTCAAAACCTCAGGCTGGTTTTTGGCGTTATTGGATAAGTTGAATATTACTCCGTAATTTATTGACGTTACATACCTACATATACATACCACATCCCTGTAAATTGCCTCCGGCGGCCTTCTGGGAGCGCCTGCCATGAGCTGCTCGCCTCGTTCAAAATACAGTATATAAGCCACAGGTAAGGATGTCTAAGCTAAAACTTTAACTAATGGAAGTTTCGCCATGGTTTAAACCACACCTCAGGGATTCATAACGTAATTTCAAATTTTACATTTTGATATTTAATATCGAAGCCTTGCTAATCACTCAGCGGCGTGCTCAGTGGACATCGGACGGTTGGACCTAGACTGGTCTGGACGGTACCCCGCATCTTCCCGCCCCTCGCTGTCGCTGGATCGAGCCGCTAACAGACTATCACAGCGTCCCACAATGCCCCTTGATCATTCTCCTCAGAGCCTTGACCTTAGTCTGGTGGTTACGAGACTATACCCTCAACTCTCGCTTAATTTGGATTTGGTGTAGACATGGTTGCTGGTCTAGGGTCGCGGTTCTCGACTCCTCGGCATGCACGACAGTTATCCTCGGCAGCGGGGGCCTTGTCGGGTTTGAAGATAAACTCGGACAGGCTGGCGGAGACGCTTCACCACACGTGCCAATGGGGTGCAGCCCATAGGTACGGTAGGTAGGTCGCACACCCTTGGGTCCCTTTTCCCAACTGAGCTGGCTTTTCAGAGGCAAGTCTCCTCAAAACTCATGCACGCTGACGAACCTCAGTGGCCCGACCGAGACGGGCATGAAGCGCCTGGCGCTCTCCGAGGACGATGCCCTTGTGAGGCGGTGGTTCGCGAATGAGGTTCGGAAGCTCGACTGCAAGCTCACGGTCGACCAAATGGGAAACATGTTCGCCAAGCGGGCCGGCTCTCTGGGGCCACCTGCTCCGATGACGGCCATGGGCAGCCACCTGGACACGCAGCCGCGCGGTGGGAGGTACGACGGGATCCTCGGCGTCGTCGCCGCCATCGAGGTGCTATGCACGCTGAAAGAGAACGGGTTTCGGACGAATTTTGACGTCGGAATAGTCAATTGGACCAAGTGAGTACCGGCTTTGTCCCTTCCCGCACACCTACTCGGGAATCTTACGGCTGGTAGTGAGGAAGGGGCTAGGTTTCCCAAGTCGATGATGGGCTCCGGGGCGTGGGCCGGGGAAATCCCCGTCAAGGAAGCGTGGGGTCTTGCGGATGTATTCGATCCGTCGGCGACCGTGATATCGGAGCTGGAGAAATACGGATTCGTCGGGGATCTTTCTTGTTCCAGCAACGCACAAACGGGACAACCCCTAGGCGCCCATTTCGAGCTGCACATCGAACAGGGCCCCATTCTGGAGGAATCGGGGAAGAGGATAGGGGCCGTTCAAGGGGCACAGGCGTACAGGTGGCTGACGTTCACCGTCGTCGGGCGCGACGCGCACACCGGGACCACACCGTTCCGGTCGCGGAAGGACCCCCTGCTCGCTGCCGCGAAGATGATCGCGTCTTCGAACGCCATTGCGAAGAAATTCGGCGCGTTGGCATCCACGGGCATCATCAAAATACCGGCGAGCTCTTCGATGAATACCATAGCCTCGTCCGCTAGCTTTACCCTAGATATCCGACATCCGGACGACGAGGTAGTCGCTCAGGTGCAGGAACAGTGTCTAAAGTCGTTCGGGAAGATCGCGAACGAGGACGGGAAGGGTGTGGAGTTCAGCTGGACCCTCGACACGGACTCCACGGCGGTTAAGTTCGACAAGGACTGCATCCAGGCCGTAGAGGACGCGGCAAATGCCTTGGTCGGACCCGATGGATGGATCCCGTTGACGAGCGGAGCAGGACACGATAGCGTGTACACGAGTAAACGGTGCCCGACGGCCATGATCTTCGTCCCCTGCAAGGACGGGGTCAGCCATCACCCGGAAGAGTATTGTTCGCCGGAGGACTGGTAGGTCACTCGGCGTCGTCCATGTTTGGAAAAAAAAAAAAAATACTGGCTAACGGGGAGCAGTGCGTTGGGAGCCCAGACACTTATGGAGGCTGTAGTTGGGTATGACCGGTTGAGAATGAGTAGGACTTTATAGCCGGCCGGCCAAACTCCAGGCTCTGTCTTACACGCCAGTGCCTCTGGGCAGTGGGCCCTTACTGATATCTTATCTGGCCGTAGCCGACGACGCTAGGTACTATTACACATACACGAGTATGATAGAACTGTTCAGCTTCCGTATGGGACATGAGACGATAGTCCAATGCAGGAGGACAGTATTATTGCAGGTAAGTCATATGAAATGGTATACAGACATGTAGTCAACTGGTATAATACAAATAATGCTATGCTAAGTTAGATGCCAATGTGGTCAAATGGACAGCGCATTCTAACAATGTATGAAACCCGATAAAGATCCATTTCTACCCCAACGCCTCTCAGGTATCTAGTCATCCTCGTCTCATTTAGTTGGTTGGATGACATGTGAAAGAGATGTGCAGGAAAATATTACACGTTTTGCAGTTCCACTTCGGATGAATATACCGACTGGAAGCCGTCGTTCTTCGTCCCCTTGGAGGTGATGATGATCCGGCTGGGGTGGTAGAAGTTGTACAGAACCATGACGATCAGCATCAGGACGGCATCGAAGATGTACAAGTAGACCTCTTTGCTCATCAGGTAGCCGTCGTTGCCCTGCAGGTACTCGATGAGGCGGAACACGGACCGGATCAGGATCAACGCCGTGCTGCCGAACATAACCCACAAATAGCTGCGCCAGGGGGTGTCGACAGTGTCGGCGGCGCGCGTGGGATTCTTGGTTATGCGCGCGTAGAAGACGCCGGCGACGGCGATGAAGACACCGAAGCCGACGAGCTGCACGAACAGCCCGGCGATGATGATGTTCTCGCCCGTCTGGAACATGTCCGTGGTTTCGGCGATGGCGAGCATGGCGCCCCCCGCGCCCTGCATCAGGATGGAGATGACGTCGGCCGTGACGAAGATCTTGGACGTCCAGCGCACGGGGATGAAGGCGAGGTGCTCGGCCTGCAGCAGCCGCACCAGCCGGCCCAGCACCATGTAGATGGACGCGGCGAACATGGCGGCCGCGACCAGGATCAGGATCGTCTGCATGACGTACGGACCCAGGGTCCAGTCCGGCGTCTCCGTGCTCGCGATGATGCGCCCCGCGTACCCTAGCGCCTCGCAGAAGCCGCCCAGGAAGAACGGTATGAAGTACCACGTCCGGTGCTTCACGAGCTGGTACCCGTGCATCGCGGTGCTCAGGGCGAAGATCACGACGAAGATGGTGGCCGCCGGCAGCGAAGGGTCGTAGTGGTAGAAGTCGAAGCCGAAGTCCTCTCCGGTGGGTTGTTGTTCGGCCATCTTAGCAACAATGATTTCCCCTTGTTTCCTTTTCGTCGGATTGGGTAATATGTGCGAGTTTCGGAAAAGGCTCTAGCTAGTTATATAGAGATAAACAAAGGCTGTACCGCTCAGCTGGTAGCTTGTTGCTAGAGACTTCGGTGATGAAGAACAGTGTGGTGAGGCAGTCATCTTGGTATCGAGCATTCCCCGGGGTTTGCTTTAAGTAAACATAAAATTGTCCCGTACCCATCCAGCCTATGCTCCAGGCTGCCGTGAAACATGTCTGTGAAACGTCACCACTTCCCTGCGATGAACATTTACGGTGCTTACACGTTGAGTTTGATGAGTCCTGGTGAAGGATTCTGACCGCAGCAGCAGTGCGAAGTGTGGCTTATGGCATATGCGATTATCGGACTTCGGGGGCAGGGACATGAGTGTCCCGGCAGCAAAGAAAGGTGCGTAACTGTTGAGGCTCAGGAACTACCGATACTTCCGAGAGTTCGGGTCCATTGGGTTGGGTTGGGATGGACTGCATCGTTGCCAACGGCCTTTGTAGATCCAATCTACGGCAGATCTCGCATAAAGGGGGGCCGTCTTACTAAAAGCGTCTTAGTACCTTCTAAAGATAGCTGCATATGGCAATTCAGTAATAAAGGATTCAGGGATCAGAGCTTGTGGCGCATCACAGCCACCGCCAGCTGCAGGCCTGCCAGGAATTAAAAGATAAAGCACCCCCGGTCAGATGTGACACCTTAACTGGCTGCGGCTAAGATGCGAATTTCGCTGAACGGTGCCGAATCTAATATTGCCGAAAAATGCTAACTCTACCATAGTAAGGTTTTCGGACAAAGGTCGGACGAGTTGACCAATTACAAGTATCAAAATGCGGTTTATGGTAACTGTAACTCAGGTATGGACGGAGAGGACATTGCATAAACCTTAGAATGTGAGTACTGGTCGTAACGTGGCTAAAAACAAGACCTTTATCGCATATCTAACGTAACTAGAGGTTCCATTCGCGCCAGGCCTCGCAACGGTTGGTCTATTACATTGGCAATGCCGTCCGTCTCTCAATGAGTCGCCCATGCACGTATGATTACGTTGAAAGGTGTATTTGTACGATGGTAATTCTCCGCTTTGGAATGCACTCTGAGCGAAAGAATGTGTTACTGCTCTTCAGCTTTTTACTGGCGGGCAGATAGTCAATCAATAAAGGGGATTACGTCAGGCCTCTTTATTAGAAATCTCCAAAGTCTGACCAGTCGCGGCCGCCACGGGCGCCACTACGGCGGACTGTGGGACCGACCTCCGACCGGACGCCGCAGATTCACATTTGTCATTGCGCCTGTCGAATCTGCCTCATTTGGTGGATTGCCAGCTTAGGGGCTGAGCTGGAAGCGCATCTAATGCAGGAGCGTCAATTATTGGTCAGAATTGGGGTGGCCTTACAACTCGTAAGCATGGCATTCCCTCATTCCCTTGAGGACCTGAAACGCGGACAAAAGGGGCGCATGTTATCCAACGAAGGGTGAAGTGGCAGCACGCCAACAGTTTTCTAAGTGTGCATCACTAATCGCCATAAATTGCCCAATCAGAGAGTATAAAATCCATTGGAGTTTCTTTTCTAGGTAATGCGATAACACGAATCACCGAACACTGTTGCTACTGCTATTAGTTCGCCCTTCCTCGGATACGCGTAACATCGTCGGCGATAACAGATGTCTAGGCGACCAGAATACAGCATCATCGTGATCGGTTCTCTCCTTCTTTTTCTCTGCCGCTCAAACGCCGTAATGTTCTCTCTCCGAGGAGCCAGCGAGCGTTCAGAATAGGAACATCTACCCCTGGCACGGGATTGTACTAAGATCTATAATGCCAAGCATTAACGTGGAATATACGGTCTCGACGCGCTTGACTCACGCGCCGGATCCGCCGGGTGCTAGCGTCGGGATGCGGACACCGTATAACGACTTCACTACAAAAGAAGTGGGAATGTTCTGCGTAAGCCAGGCTGGCATGATCTGGGCATTCGTGTCCTGTGTAGGTTGAACCACCAAGTCGGTATCTTCTCTGTTGCCAACCGGGAGACCGTATTCCATTCAAGCATGGACGCAGCGCCGCGACTGATGCTGAATCGTGCATGTGACTGTGACACGTATCTAGTGAGGTCTACCACAGAGTAGGCGAGCTCCTGCGGAGAAAAGAGGTTGAGACCTGGCGGACGGAGATATGATCAATACTGACGGTACCTAGGGAGTTGCCGGGAGTTGGGAAAATGCGAGGCCCAGCACGAGAGCTGAAGCACATGAAATGCTTGAGCTGGATGACGGGGCTGAGACCGTTGGGTCGTGGACCGGGGGATGAAGCGGAGAGGCGTCAGTTCGAAAGCATGCCGCATATTTAGAACCCTTTGCTTAAGACTTGTTAATATCCCGCCATAATATAGCGATGCGCGGTAGGTCGGCCGAGAGTAGGCTTTCGATCTCCACGCAACTTTGGCAGGGGTTAGCGGTTCATGGTGTTCTTGCCCGAGGGAGAAATGCCACAAGGGGCTTTGATCGATTGGCCTAGTGCATCCGGATGCTGTTGGATGCAATGCCTCGCCCTCCAATATTGTACCAGAATACGGTCGGCTCGAGGACTTGGAGCGCTTAGGAAAAGCCTTCGATTGCGCCCAGCCACAGAGAATCGGCGACAGAACCGGAGGGCAGAGCCCGCATCAAAGCCATGAAGGGCTTCTTCCGCCAGAGCATGATTGAAAGAGGACTCAGCTGGGAAGAACACTCGAGGAATTCCGCACTGTCACCGCATCACCGTGTTCGCTGGAGGACTTGATGTCTCGGTCTGCAAATTGAACAATGGCCAAGGGCCAGCGCGGAACGTTCGGAAGGAGGATCATGACAGGCCATCCACCCTGGCGCGCCGCGGAAGAGACAAAGGAACCCCAAGTGCCCCCTTCTTGACAACATCATGTCTTCCATGTGCCATTCCAGTTGGTGAACCTTCCCCATGATGTCGGGGGCAATCAAAACCTTTGGGGAAGGCAATGCGGTAATACCTGGGCTCTTCACATAATAGTGAAGAGCAAATTGGGTCGAAAAGCTGTAAGTGAGTATTCTTTAGAATTTGATACGATGCTCATGGTTGTGATGGAGAAGCTGATGAATGAAATTGTGAGAAGTTGGTTAACATGCCGAACTTTGGACAGCAATCCGCAACATCCGGCCTGATGAGCCAGTCGCAAGGACTCACCGCTCTATTGACCCTGTCGGTTCAATAACTTTCTGTCCTGCTTTAATCCTCTCTTCAGGGATTAACCTCATATTAAGCCCTATTGTCGTGGGTATATATGATGCTATTGCAGACGACGCAGAAGCGGCGTCGCTTTTGCGATAATTACAATGGGGGTGCAAAAAAAAACGCAAATAGACCCATTTTCCCGCAAAACATACCATATTTAAAATAAAATAACTAAATTATAAAAATAGTTATATATAAAATAATAATTATATTATTAAGATTTTTACGTTTTATTACTTATTCGAAATACTTTTTATTTTTTCCATTTTTTATTATAAATTATAAATTTTTAAATATTATTATTTAAAAAATGTCGTCTTCTCCATAATGAAGCAACGGTTTTAACTATTATATAACTTTTAAAACGTATAATATTTACGAACTTTATTTAAAATTTTTCATTTTTATATATATTATAAATTAAGCTTTAATTATTGATTTACTGGTTTTTTTAAATTAAATAAAGTATATATCGTTAATATATTTAACGATGAAATGATAATGTTTTGCGGAGAAATCAGCATATTTGCGTTTTTTTTGCACTTTAAGTGTAGTAATGACCCGAAAAGCGCAGCGCAAAAGATTAGATAATGCGAGAAACTAATATCCATTAAAGTGACCCTATTAGCGGGGGTGCACCAAATTTCAGAATTTACCCACTTAATTCGAATTTTCCTCCTTCAATACCCATTTCTTATACTAATAATTTACAATAACTTAACCCATACAACGTTTCTAAAGCTGTAATTTGAAGTAGGGCTTGATAAAGAGCATTATATTAAAAATGCTTTGGCGGAAGTTGCTGTAAACTAATAGCAAAAAATTATAGCTATTAAATACGATATAGTTAAAAAGTATCTTTCTTACAAGGAAAAAAGGCGTCAAACTTTATTTTAAACGTTTTATATTAACGAACTTTTTTTTTCAAAAGTTTAACTTATAAAATAAGAAATAAATAAATAGATAAAGAAATAAAAAATAATAAAAAGATATTATTCGATTTAATATACGTTAAATAACACAATTAATTAATTAAGTAAATAAAATGCTTTTAAATAAACTTTTAAATTTTCTTATAAAATTCGAAATTTTACTAACGTGTTAAAGTTTTCTGTTCCGAATTTATATTAAAGTAGAAAATATCGTAAATATAAACGAGAAAAAAACCAAAAAAAGCTGAAAAAAATTATTAAAAACGTTTTTATAAACGTAATTTTTAAAAAGTTTTTAAAAGAATAGTTTAAGCGAAAATAATCGAAATTATTACAGCTATTAAATAATCTTTTATATCTATAATAATAATAATAATAATAATAATAATAATAATAATAATAATAATAATAATAATAATAATAATAATAATAATAATAATAATAATAATAATAATAATAATAATAATAATAATAATAATAATAATAATAATAATAATAATAATAATAATAATAATACAATTTACTTTTTAGAAGTAATATGTTTTAAAACGTTTTTTTAAATAAAAATATATCTTCAACAATATAAGAACACAGCGCTTAAAAAGCCGCAACTGGTAACCGAACAATAGCCGAATAACGTATTAACATAAATAACCATTTAACGTTACCAAAAAACGCAAAATAGAAGTAACTTAATATATACATTTTTTAGAATTTATTTTGCGACTAATTGGCGATTATCTTATTTAGCTTACAGCTATCTTTTATTTTATAATTCTTTTATTTTTACGATAAAAAATAATATAAAAGTTATTAAAAGCAAAATATGCAGATTATAAAACGGATTTAAATCGTTTATAAAAGAAATTATAAATTTAAACTCGGTCGATAAATAATCGGTTACAATATAGATATATATATAAAAACTTATTATAAAATTTTAATAAAGGAAGAATTACGTTTTTTAAAAATATAAATTATTTTATATACGTAATCAGAATATATCTCGAAAACCGTTAGCTAAATGGTTAAAAAACGGGCGTAATATAATAATAACGTTTTAAAGTTTAAAGTAAAAAAAATCTAAATTTTTTAATAATAAATAGATTTTAAAAATTATTCGTTAACAAAATAAATAATAGTTGGAACTTTTTCGATAAATAACCGAATAATAAATAATTATATAAATTAAAAAAACCAAACTTTATAAGTTATTTATTACGTCGGCACAAAAACTTAAAGGCAATAAACGGGTACCGTATTATAACTACCCGAAATTTACCGAACGTATATCGATTAAAAAAGAAAAACTAGATAAAAACCGTAACGAAAATATATACCGAACGGCTAAAATAAAATATTATTATTTATATCCAATAAGTTATAAACCATATAAAGGTTTTTATTATAAGCCTTTAACAATTATACCGTATAACGTTTAATTATTTCAATCATAAAAAAAAGGTAAAAATAAAAGATTTATAGATTTTTATTAAAAGAAAGTTATTCGAATTTTACGTTATTTAATCAAAAATATTAAAAACAATTTATAAAGTTACGATAATAAATTAATTAATCGTTATTAAACTTTTACGTTAAATAAAAATTTTTAGTTTATAAAATAAAATTTATAAACGTTTTAAACTTAAAAAATAATTAAAATAATAAATATTTCGTATTTAATTACTTTTATAAGTTATTATTAAAGTTACGAAATATTTTATTATATTAAAACGTTTGAAAAAAAGCAAATAAAAACCGATTATTTTCCGTTAAAAATATTAATAAAGATAAACGATTTTATTTTAACGTTTTCGAAAAAAAGGCTTTTAAAAATAAAAACCGATTAAAAATATTATAAAGGAATAATAAAAAGCAGAATTATTTTTATATTTAAAAGTTAGATAATCGCCGATTTAATTCTAACTAAAATAAACTTACGCGGTTTAATATTTTTAACTTTTATAAAAATTTCTTTAAATGCTATAATTATAAAAAGTTAAGTTATAGAACCGTTAATTATAAACTTTTTTAAAAAATATAAAATTTTTTTTATTTTAGCTGTATAAAGATTGGCCTCTAAAAATAGTATAGAACGTTATAATATATAATAACGATAAATCCGATTATTCTTTAAATATAATTTTAAAAAAGAAATCGAAATAAACGTATACGTTTAATCCATTTCCGCAGATAATTATAAAACGATCGAAATAAAGCCGTTTTTTAAAAGAAAGGCATTTATTAAAAAAGCGTAAGAGATATAGTAATATAAATAAATATAGATACCGGTATATAGGTTAATACCGTAAATAAAAGGTTGGCAAAAAAACTTAATTTCCAACTTATTTCCGTAAATATCTTAATCTTTATTAACGTTAATAACGTATATATTAAATATTACGGGGTTTACGAAATTTTCGTTAATATAATAAATAATAATAAAAATAAACGAAAATTTAAGCAGATATATTTTCCGATAGGTTATAACCCAAAAATATTCGATTTTTTATTATTTCGTTTGGGAATAAATAAATTAAAGATTTTATTAAATATAATTATATATTAATAAATATATAAATTATTATAAAAAATTAGTAAACCGGAAATTATAAATTTAATATTTTTGGTAAATGAATTTATATTATTAACTTAATAAAATTAAATAATAGATTAAATATTTCGAAATTTAAGAAATAATCGTATTAAAATATAATAGAATTTTTAACTTATTCAAAGGATTTTTAATAAATATATTTCGAAAAGGGTATATAAATCGTTTTTTAATTATTAAAAATAAAATATTTAAAAAATTTAATTTTTAATAAATTATCTTTACTCGGATTTATTTACCTAATTTTTAAAGTATTACGGAAAACGTTTAAAAAATATATACGAGAAACTTTAAAAATAAAAAAAATATATTATTCGAAAGCGGATATAAAAATGTTAATATTATTTATATTTTTTAAAAAAAAATAATTCGCAATTATATATCGATTATAAAAAATTAAATCGGGTTACGATAAAAAGCCGATATTTTTATTTTTAATTTCGGAAATTATAAACCATTTAAAAATTATTAAAATATTTTCGAACATCAATTGTAAAAATACGTATTATTATATTTAAATTAAGAAAGGTAATAAAAAGGTGTTTTTCGAACGCATTATAATTAATTCAAATATACGGTTTTACCGTTTAATTTATTAATATATTAATTATATTTTAAAATTATATATATAAAATATTAATTAAATTAGTAAATTCTATACATATAATATATATAATGATAATGTTATTTATTTAAATAATGAAAGAAATATACGAAATATTTTTAATTAATTTACGAATAATTATTATAATATTAATTATTTATTAAAATATTTAAATACGAATTTTCTTTTAAATTTTGTTTTAAAATTCGTAATTAATATTGAAAATTTAGAAATGGACCGCCGACAGGTTAACGTTATTAAAATATAACTAAAACCGGAATTAATTTAAAATATTTAAATTTTTTTCAAGTTTGTAAACTTTTATCGAAAATTTATCGTATATTATTTATATATTATAAAACTTATCATAAAATTCTTTAAAAAATATAAAATAAAAACACAGAATTTTATTAGCTTAAAAAAATAAAAAGTATTCCTGACCTTAAAAACCGTTTTTTAATTTACGATTATATTTTAATATTAAAATAACGTTAAAAATATTAAAATTAAAACCGACGGTTCGGTAAAAATTATATCGGAAATATATTTATAAAAATATAAGAAATAATAACGTTTAATTATATATTAATTACGGAAGTTTATTTTAATAGATAAACGATAAATTATAAAATAATATAAATTATTGACGTTAATATTTTAAAAAAACGATTTTCTTTTTTTTTTAATATTTATTAATTATATAATCTTAAAAACGTTATGAAAATGTTAACGTATAACTTAAAAAAGAAATTAACTTAATAAATTTACCGTCTTATATAATTCGATTTTAAAATTTAATACCGACCGGGTATTATTAATCCGGCGGATAAACTTTTAAACGTTTAAATTATATATCCGGGAAAATAAATACGGAAATATAATTTTCACGTTATTTAAAAAACTTAAATTTATAGATAATATACCGAAAAACGTATAAAAAATAATTACGAATATATAATATAATTCGGAAAATTATAAAAAGTTAAAAAGCTTTATAAAAGTAACTTAAAATTCGTTTACCGCAAAATTTTTAAATAAATTTTAAATAACGAAAATTTAAATAATTATTATCCGCGTAAAAAAAAAGGAAAACTTATATTATACGATTACAAAAAGCTTTTTAAAAAAAAGAGAAAAACGGAAAATTATATATTTACTAAATTTATTATTTATATATAATGATGTAAACATAAATTATAACGGTAATACGATTAACGGTTAAACGATAATAATTATAAGTTATAATTATATTACGATCGGATTTCGAAATATTTTTAAAAAAAAATTAATATTAAAATTATTATTTGTAATTAATACGTTTTATATTTTTTAGCAAAAGAATAAATTAAAAACGAAAAGACGTTTTAATTAAAAACTTTCCGATAATTTTATAATTAAACCCAAAAGCTACAGATTAAAAAGCTAGGAATTATAAAATTAATATAAACGGCCGATTATTAAGTTAAAATAAAAGGAAAATATTTTTTAAATTTAAATAAGGTTTTATATTTTTAAAACAAATTTAGAATTCCCTTATTAAACGTTTTATAAGAATAATTAATTAATTAATATTATAATAATCTAAAGATAAAATATATAAAATACGTTTATATAACGTCTTATACAAGCTTGCAAGCTAAATAAACTCGCGAGCTATTTTTTAACACCTCGTAACAACAAATTCAAATAACTTAATAACAACATATCGTATTAATTTAAATCAATTAAAATTTTTTTCGTTAAACGTATTTATAATTTTTATACAACTACGCGTATTATGTTCAGGCTTTCCGTAAACGTTATATTTCCGTTTCTTGGTTTTAACCTTTTTGCAATAACCCCTTCCAGCTGCTATTAGCTGCATTTTTTTACCACCCCCTTTTTTTTAAACCAAAAAAGCTTGTTTTTTTATGTAATAATATTTCTTTTTTTTAAAAAAATTATTTTTAACTTTATAACGTTTGCTCAAAATATAATTCGTTTTGCGTAATTAAATAATTTTTACTAAAAAAGAATATTTTTATATAAAAGTAATAAGTTATTTTTGGTTAAAAAATTAACCGATTTAACTATTTTTTGTTTTAACGAATTACTTTATTAATTTTTAATCTTTTTTTACAAATAACGTCCTTACTTTATTATTTCCTTAATATTCCTAAAGGTTTTTGCGAACGGAAAACGAATAGAACCGGTAAAGATGAACGGGAAAACGGTCGGCGTAGGCATAATTAAAGAAATCTTTAATTTAAAAAAAACGTTATTAAAATCGAATAAAAGAAGCCCAGTTTTTGCAAATGTAAATTTGATATTATCGGATATTATGGTAATTTAAAATACGTCGCAAAAGCCGGCGAAGAAATCTTTTTTTAATAATATAGATGTAATAGCATCGTATTAAGTTTTCGATATACTATAAATAAATATGTTTTAAAATAAAAAAATAAAATATATTAAAAAGTTAAAACCGATACGAAAAATACGCAGTTATATAAAACATAATAATGTTGTTATTAACGTAATACTTTTCGAATTTTATCGAATAATAATTTTCGTAATTATCGAAAATAAAGAAACGTTTTAAATTTTTGGTACGCGTTCCAATATATTTAGTAAAATATTAAATTTATTCGAAATTTAATTTATTTATTATCTAGTTATTATTATTTAACGTAATTTTTTAATCGGTTATTAATAATAGGTTATTATGGTACCAGGATTTAAAATGATTTTTTCTCGTTAAAATAATAAATAACGATATAACTTAATTTTGGAAATAATAACTTAAATAATTATGATTTATTTTTTATTTTTTATTACGTTTATTTAAGTTTTTTGCGTTTTTCGATATTAGTAATTATTAGTAATTATTATATCCGTTGCTATAAAAAGCCTTATCAAAAATCCAGTTTCGTCGAAGTTGTAAATATCCTTTTCTGCAATACCGTATTTTACGATTATAATTCGAACAAGTTTGAATTATTTATAAAACGTTTTTGGATTTTCGCATAAGATTTGTTAATAATCGATTTTCCAATTTAAACGCGTTTAAAGTTTTTTTTTACCGTTTAATAAAATTTGACGCCTAATTAATTTTGACGCGTTTTGTAACGCGTTGGGCCAGCAGTGTATTAGCTATATTTTTAACGTGTTGAAGTCGGATAGGAAACGTTTGCGTATCTAGGTTAAGAATTTTTTTATTAGTGGATTTCTTTTCGGTCGGCGTTAATTTTTGCAATTGGGAAATAATGTCGGTTCGGGCGTATCGACCGTAATATTGGGCTTTTAAAGTAAATTCGGGGATATTATATATAAAATATATTTTCTAAAGCTTAACTTTTAATTTTATTTTTTAATCTAGATAACTAAGTTTATCCTAGATATCTTTATAAGACGATTTATATTATTAGTATTACAAAATTAATAATTAAAATTAAATAATGAAGATATTAACAAAAACGACTTGCGAACTTGTTTAGCTCGTAAACTTATATAAGACGTTATTAAAATTAATAATTAAAGATTTTTATTAAGAAAATATAATGAATAATATCCGAAAATATATTAAGTAATATTTAAGTTATTAAAAAATAATAAAATTACGTTATAAATTATATAAATAATCATGATTTTTGTTATTATTGAAGTAATTTTTAAAAAAAAAATTTACGTTAAATTTTATTATAAAGTTTTTAAAAAATTTAAAGTTAAATAAATTAAAATAGGATACGATTTTTAAGAATTATCGTTTATTTTATCAAGTTAATTTTATTAATTTTTACGGTTAAAATTTTAACCATAACCGAATTAACTTAATTATTTTATAATAAAATAAAATATAAATTCGGAACGTTAATTAAAATTATTAACGATAAAAATAAATTATTAATAAGTTAATTTTAAATAAAAATTTATAATAAACAGAAAATTAAGCAATAAATATTAACCGGATATTATTTATAAATTGATAAGTAAATAAAGCGTACTTATTAAATATTAAAATAATTAAATAAAATTATTATAAAATGTAAAATTTACGTATAATTATATCCGAAATGGGTTTACCGGCCGCTATCCGTTTAAAGTCTTATACGGGTATTATTTAAAAATAATAAAATATTTTTTATAACGATTTAAAAAATATATATAAAAAATAAAAAAAACCGTCCGATAAAATTATAACTGTTTGTCGAAAAATATACAAATATTAAAAAACAGTTGTAGGAATTTAAATAAATGTAATAATTAACGTTATACGCTTATAAAATTTTAATTAAAATGATAAATAAGTTTATTAACGAAAATTTTTAATATAAAAATAAAAATTTCGTATTTACTTATATCCGGATAATAATTAAAAAACGAATAAACTTTTAAACGTATAAAATAGTTTTATTTATTAAGTGTTGAAAAATATATAACTTATTCTTAATATTCTTATTAAAACCGTAATATAATCGAAAATTCAATAATATTTAAACGATATTATTAAACTTAATAAATAAGTAAAAAAAAAAAGAGAAATTATAATAAAAATATTATCCGTTATTAAAATAATCGGAAATAACGTAAATATTTTATTAAATAAATAAGATAACTTAGTAAATATAATATATTAAACTTCCGAAGGAATTTAAATATATTTCGAAAATATTATAAGGTTATAAAAAATATTAAATATACATATAAAAAATAAAATAACCTAATAAATATAAAATAAACGTAAACCGATTATAAATAAAATTGAAATTTATTATTATTATATAAAATATTAATAATATTAAAATAAATAATTATTAAATTATTTTAATTACAAAATGTAACTGTTTTAAATATGTTAATAAACGGTTACTTAACGTAAATTAATCCAAAAAAACCCCGATTAAATATTTTATTTAAAAACAACAAAATATTAAAAATTAAAAGCTTAAATAATAGAATATAATAATTATTAATCGGAAAAAAGTTAGATATTAATAAAAATCGAATTTAAATTTTTAAACGCCAAAAATTTACGTTTAATTATTAAATTATATTATTTTTATTTACCGGAAATTAAACGCCGAGTTGTTAATATTTATTAGTTTTATTCGGAATAATTGAAAAAAAAAATTTAATATATAAATTATAAAATTATCGAAACTTATACGTAAAACGTTTATTACTTTTTAATAAAAAATAAAAATTTCATATTTATTTTAAAGGTAATTAAGATTTAATAATTTAAAGCCATAAAATAAAATTAAGTATTAACAGTAATTACGGGCAAACGTTAAAGTTCGGTAAATATCATAAAAAATAAGCGGAAATTAATTATAAACCGGTTAAACGTTTATAAAACAACAGCAAACGTAATCTGTATTAATATTTTTATTAATAGCTTAAATTTAAAAAATATATATAAACGACGGATAATTAAAAACGAATCGAAAAGTAATTTATAATTATTAAATTTATTTAAATGGTTTAAATACGGCATATAAATTATTATTTTATAATTAAACCTTTTTTTCAGTTTTTATCGTTATATTAACCGGAAATTAATTAGCATTTCTTTTAATAACCTTGCTAATAACTTATTTTACTTTTTAAAAAATAACGAATTAATAAATAAGTAATATACGAAAACGGTTACGATAAATTTCGTTATCCGTAAAGTTAACGGTATTATATAAATAAATAATTATAATACCAAATTCTTTTTTTAAATTATTTCCAAAACATTAAATAAAAATTAAATAAAGATTAACCGAAAAATAAAAGAAAAAGAAATAAAAAATTTATATAACAAAAAGCTTCATAACGGAAATTGATAATAACGTA
This sequence comes from Monosporascus sp. CRB-9-2, assembly GCA_004155915.1. Taxonomy (NCBI): domain Eukaryota; kingdom Fungi; phylum Ascomycota; class Sordariomycetes; order Xylariales; genus Monosporascus; species Monosporascus sp. CRB-9-2. The sequence goes on from QJOA01000013.1 coordinate 200,439, forward strand.
ATTAAATTTATCCGGAAAACGAACGTAAAACGTTTAATAATAAACGTAACGTTTAATTATATAAATATAGCAAGGTTTATAGTTATTAATATATTATAAGTTTTTGCCGGTCGTTTAATAATTAAAAAACGATTAATCAAAGTTAAAATCGACCTTTTATTTTTTAAAAAACCTTTTACAAAAATATATAATAATAAATAAATATCGAAAAATAATAAATAAATAGACGAAAAACGTACGGCAAAAAGGCGTAAAAACGGGAAACGGTTAATAATAAATATGAAACGAGTAAAAAAAAGATTAAAAAAAATAGGCCCGGATAGCGGTAAAAAATTAAACGACAAAATGGGTAAAAAAAAAACGGTATTAAAGAATTAACAAAACGAAAATTATATAATAAATTATTACGGCGGCCATAATAATTAACAAAACGTATATATATGGACGAATTATTCGGCTAGTATTAAGAAAACGGTCGTACAGCAACGGAACATAATTACTCGGAACCGACCTACTTAAAAAGTTACGATATTAACGCTGTTAAGAACCAGCAGCTATAAAAAAGAGAAGTAATTATAAAAACATAGCGCCTAAAAGGCCGCAACTGGTAGCCGAATAATAGCCGAACGACGCACTAGCATAAATAATCATTTAACGTTGCCAAGGAACGCCAGATAAAAATAACCTAATATATACATTTTTTGGAATTCACTCTGCAACTAGTTGGCGATCACCTCATTCAGCCCACAGCTATCCCTTATCTCACAAACAAAAAGAACCGAAAAAACGTGATAATATTATTCGAATAAATTTATAAATTTTTTTAAAAAAAATACAAGTTTTAAATTTTAATAAATAATTTTTATTTTACATTAAATTAATACTTTATGTATATTATATCTTCATTTGTAATTAAATATTAAAGACATTCAATATGTTTTATATATGTATCTTTCTATAATTTTTATATTATATTACCGTTTAATACAGGAATTTTTATTAGGAAAAAGAAATATTATTAAAACCCTATAAATGTTCTTTTTATTAAGGTAAACCCCGATTAGTAAATAATATATTTTTATATTATATTGCGAAGTTTTAACGAAAGCCTTTAATAACTCGAATATATATTCGAACTTTAAAGTAATAAGAATTATATTTTTTAATACTAATAAACCGTTTTAAAGTTTGAAAATAGGCGCATATATCCTGCGTTAATAATCTTAAACTAGATAAAACCTTATTAATTTTTAACGAATATTTTGTAATCTAATATATCTTTTTCAAAGGTAAAAATATATGTACAAAGTTAAATACTATTAGGTATCTAGCTATATATACAAGCTGACGCCGACCCGAAGTCATACTATATATATACACTTCCAGTACACTGACAGGACAAAAGTCTGATGCTACCCCTAATTTACTACTAAAGCTCTCCATATTTCGAAATGTATTATAATTTCTATAAAAAAATTGAAATTATAATAAGAATATATATTAAAGTCGGTTTAACAGGCGTTTATATCCAGGATTAAATTCAGTTTTTAAGGCTTTTTTTAATACGTTATTATATATTAAATTTGTAAAACATAGATTTTAATAACAAATTTTAAAGTTTATTAATAAAATATTATTTATTAAACTATACGGAAAATAATGTACGAAAGATTTTATAATATAATAATATTTATATTCTTAATATTATCTATTCGAAAAACTATAAAAAAAACGTTTTTCTTATAATTTTATCATTTCTATTCTCGTTGTTATACGTTATAAAACATGGTGAGTTTTAGTTATATATCGGGGGTAGGACCAGACTTTTGCCCCCCCATTATAATATAACGCGACCGGAGACCACTTGCGAAAAACCGTACTTACAGATTACTTTATCAAGATCAGGCCCGATTTTTGAGGTTATGGCTGCGCCTGTGGCGTAACCGTGGTTAGAACTTCCGATTAAGAAGTATTTTTAAAGGTCCAATATATGGATTAAACCCTTTTAAAAAAAAAGTTTTATAAAAGTTTTAAAACCGTAAAAATAAAGCTTAATCGTTAATTGCAAAATTTTCGCATTTAAATTTTACGTTTTATATAAATTCGTAAAAGTTATAATTATTAATTCTCGTAATATATATTAATTATAAAATTCTTAACGTTATAATTTATATAATTTAACGCAAAATTTAAATCTTTATTTTTTAATATAATTTTGATTTTAATTAAAGCGGATTAAAAATTGTTATAAATGAAAATAGCCGAAATAATTTAACGTTATGTATTATATTCTTTTTATTTCTCTTTCGTTAATATAATAGTAATAATATTTTATAAACCAAAATAATATAATATAAAGCTTAAAGTTATTATTTATAGATTCCGAAATATATATATTTTTTAATTAATTAAATATAAGTAATATATTAAAGGTTGTGCAAGGTCGAATGAGTTTAAGCCTTATTTCCAGACTGAACCAAATACACGGAAAATCATGATACGATGTAATTTGCACGATAAATGCTATACCCAGTATCTTCGAACACGATAACTAATTAATGGTTTTCGCGGTTAGGATAGATTGATACCTCAGTCCCAGAGAGCGTCACTCTGAAGCCGACTGCTGGGCCCCCGTAAGCACGCAATTTCTCGACTGATATCGGCTTGGGAGGCTCACATATTAAAGGTTATAAAATATATATTTTAAACTTTTAAATATTTAACTTTTTAAAACTAAACGTTTATTTATATCTAATGAAATGGAGCAGGGTGCAGGGTCGAACACATGGCCTGACTGATCGGTTAGTCAGCAACCCCTATGTATTTCTAGCGGTCCTTTTCGCCGGGTTCAACCCCGAGAACATCACCACTCATCCATTCATAGTTTTGCTCTCAGACTGGTCTCAACAGCAGAATACAGTTTTTGCGTTGCCTTCATTATCTCTTGAACCCTGGGCTCACTCGTGACACGCTCTTCGATTACACACTGATCAGGACTGAATCTCCCCGTCCCAATTCACTAATAACTTTACCGGTTTTTTGCCGATATAAACGTAATTAATTTATATATTACCGTTAAAAATATAACCGGTAACGTTACGGAAATTTTGCGCCGTTGATTGGTCGTTTTATTTTAAAATTATTATACTTAACGGATAAAATTATACTCCGTGTAAGAAATAAGTAAAAACGGTATATAACTTAAATTTTAAAAAATTTAATATTATTTTCGTTATTAAAATTCAAATTGGAAAGTTTTTAATTATTTAAAGCTTTTTTAATAACCTATTTAGTTATTATTTAAATTATATTTTAATTAAATTAATCGAAAAATAACGGATTTTTATATTAATAATATTATATTTTATTTTATTTTATTTTAACAATTATAAAAACCAAAAATCTTAATTTAAAAATATTATATTATATAATTATTAAATAATATAATTATATTATTTTTAATTTTAAATAATTATAAACGATTAAATTTAAAATATTTTATTAAATTTTATTTTTAAAGGATGATATAATTTAATTTCTATCGACGAAATATATTTATTATTAAAAAAAAGAGATTTCGGATTTAATTATATTAATATTTATATTTTAGGTTTTATTTTATTTTTTATATATATTAATTTGCGTATATAATAATTATTAATAACGTTATAAAAAGAATTTACACAATATAATAATTTTTATTAAGCGGAAAATCCGATTAAATATAATTACAATATAAAAGTTCGGCGTTTTAATATTAATTATCCGGAAATCGATATTATTGCTTTTATATTTAAAAATGAACTTCTAAATTAAATATATTTAAACTTTATAATAATTAATACGTTCGAATTATTAAATAATATTTTTATAATTGAATTTAATAACTTATATATCATTATTAAAATTATTATTTATAAAAGGAATAAACCGAAAATAATGAATATTCGTAATTATTTAATTAAGATTATAATAAAGCGAAAATATTTATTAAACGTTATAAAAACTGTTATTAAACTTTATAATTTTAAAATATTGTACTGAAATTAAATTTATATATATAAAAAAATAAAATAACTTAATAATTTTATCCGTATTATAATATTTACCGTTATTTTTAAACAAAATATAAATGTTTTTACTATTAATTATATAATATAATATAAGATATTAAAAAGATTTTTAATAAAGAATTTATAATAACGATTTAATCGGATAGTTTATAATTATAAACGATTAAATATAATTAATTATAAATAAGTTATTTTATTTAGAGCTTATTAAACGTTCGATAAATACGGAACCGAACCGTTCATTATAAAAAAAAATTAAAATAACGAAAAGAATTTAAGTTCGGTAAATTAAAAACCGTATTGTTTATAAAAATATAAAAACTTTAATAAAAATTAATTTAACCGATTAGGATAAAAAATAATATATAATTAATCGTAAATAATTCTAATTAAAACGAAACCATTATTAAATTTTATTTTTATTTTCCGGTTAATTAAAATATTACTTATAGTATCCGTAAACCTTTAAAATAAAATAATTTTAATTTACGGAATAAAACGAAAATAAGGGTTTAATAATATACGTTATTTAACGGTAAATACGTACGTAAAGTAATTTTAATATATTTAAAAAAAATAAAGTTATTATATTAAGAAAACCGTAATAACTGTATGGCGATTAAACCGTATTATAATTTATATATATTAAATTTTATTTATATATTTAAGTTTTTAAAATCGAAAGCTTTTATATAAAAATAATTAAAAACCGGTTTATTAAAAACGGTTACTTAAAAGATTATTAAATTTTAATATAAATAATAAATAAACGAATTCTTTTTATATAATTATTTTCATTTAACGATTAAAAAATAAAATAAATGTCTATTTTTATTAAATTTAAATGAGATTTATTTAATACGTTTTCGAATAAATTAAACGAACTTGAAATTTTTTATTTAATTTTAAATATAATCGGTTTAATTAAAACGGTTTCCATATTCGATAAATAATAATATTAAAACATTTTTAATTCTTTTAATTTTTTAAATTTCTTTTTACGTTATATTAACTTTATAAAAAATATAAAAGCCTTTTTGAAAACGGTAAAATTCGTTTAATTTAAAATAATAATATCGTATTTTTATATTTCGAACCGATTTATATAAATTACAGATCATAACCGTATTATAAATTTCGTAGATATTTTAAAAATTACGTAATTACCGTAAATTACATTTCATTTTAATTAAAATTTATTAATTATAACTCTTTAGTTTACACCGATAATTAAAGCCTTAACGGTAATTTTAATAATTTAAATATTAACTTAATACGTAATTTATATATTTTTATAATTCGGAAAAACTCTTTGAGTTATTATAAAGTTTATATTTATACGTTTCTTTTATAATATATTATATAATTTAAATTCAAAAAGCTTTTTATTACCCTTATTTATACCGTCAGCTTGAAACTTAGTATTTTATAATATTTTTAATTTACCGGATCCGCTTTTATTATCGTATTTATATTTAAATAATTCATTTATTTTTATATCGTTACTAAAATCGCCGGCATTACCAAAACGTAATAATATATAACTTAATATTATAAATAATATATTAAAAATTGAAATTAAAATAAAGATTTTTATTAAGTTTATAAAATTATACGTTAAAAATAAAGGATACTTATTTAAAAATAATAATAATCGTAATGTTAAATTGAAAATTAAAAACGAAACCCGGCCGTTTTAAATTAAAGTAAATAATAAAAAATGTGTTTAATTTCGAAACGGAGTTACGGTTATTAATAAATAAGGCATATTAAAGGTTAAGGCGTAACGTTATAACTTCTCGCGGTTTTTAATAATATATCTTTCAATTCGTCAAAGTATAAAACGTTATTGGTATATTTTGCCAGTTTACCTAAATCTTAGGTTACGGTTACTAATAAATAAAATATATTAAAAATCAAAGCCTAATGCTATAACCTGTTGCAATTTTTAACTGTATAACTTTAAATTTGTTAAAATACGGGATATTATAAATATATTCCGCCAGCTTATTTAAATTTTCGCGAAATATTAACGTTACCTTAAAATTCGAAATAATATCCTTTTTACGCTAAAATAATTTAATTACGTAAAAAAGCAGCTAAATAATATAATTATATTCGTTATTTTTCTTAATTTTAAATTCGTTAAATAATATATATATATATTAATATTTCTTTAATCCAGATTAATTATATATTACTATGAATATATAATAAATTATATTAATTAAAAAAACTAATAAATTTTAATATTATACGTTATAAATTATAATTTATTATAATTATTAAAATGTTATTTTTTTAACATATAACTTTCAATTTATAAAACCGCATTAAAAGCTTTTAAATCCTATTTTCCGGTTTTTTTTTAAAAATTTATTTTATTAACTTTTAAAATATTTTTTATTTTTTTAACATTTAAAATACCATGGTTCGGATTAATTATTTAACGTAAAATTTTAATTATATAAGTAAATAAATAATATAAATAATCTTCTATGAATATCGAAAAAGCTATTTTTTCTTATATATATAATTATTCCGGTATCCGTTTTTAAAAAAAAATTTAATTCAAAATATATAAAATTGCGGTTTTATAATAAATCCGAAATTATTATATTTTATAAATTTTTTTTCTTATAAATAATACTTTTTAAAACCGGAATTTAGCCGCCATTCTTTAAAGTTTATTACGTACGTCGTTATTTTTTAATTAAAGATTTTAATAATTATAATATTTATCAAATAATTAATTTAAAATTTTAATTAATACTGCCGGATTTTTATTACGTATTATATCATAATTTTAATAAGGATTTCGATAGTTATAAGTTCTTTCGGACGGTTAATTTTACCGGGGATATATATATATTTTTATTATTAAATATCTGAAATCAAAATTTACCGCTATTTTCGATTACGGGTTTTAAAAATATTTTTAAAAATATATAACGTATAAAAATATAAAATTCGTTATATTTAATATTATATTTTTTTTTCTTTTCGATATAATTAAAGTTTGGTATTAATTTCGGTATATTTCTATATCGGAATTTTGTATATATAATTATATTCGGATATAATAAATAATTATCAAAGTTTTTGGTATTAATAATAAATATATTACAATATCTATAAAATTAATTTTTATATATATTTATTTAATCGTAAGAAAATTACGTATAATAACGGATTTTTTATTTATTTAATATTATAAAAATCATATTTATATAATATATACTACAAAATATATTATTTTTTAATTTTTTAAATTAAATTATAAAATTATTATATTTTAAATATTATCTATATTACGTAAATTATTATCGTTTATAAATATTCAGAAATATTAAACGGCCGGAATTATACGGGTTTTTAAATAATATATATTAATCAAATTTATAATATAAAAAATATTTTTTGCCCGATTTTAAAAATTTATTAATTAATAATACCTAATTTTTAATTTATTAACTTTACGGATATATTTTAATAAAACAAAAAGATAAATAATATTGTATCTTATTTCGTAATTTTACTTTAAAATAATAAAAATAAAAATTATATATTATTAAAATATATAAATACGTTTTTTATTAACGTTTTATAAATTATATATATATAATTAAAATTTTTAAATATTTATCTAAATATTACTTAAAATTTAATATAAATACAATATACGTTAAAGATAATATAATAATAAATAAATCATATTTCTATATATATATTATTAAACCTTATTTAATTAAAGCCTTATAATATTATGGTTTTATTAAACATATATTTAATAGTAATAAATAGTAATCTATTAAATAAAGTAAAGTTTTAAAAAAAATATATAAAGAATAACGCCGGAATTAATATAAATTATATCGAATTTTAAGTTAATAATATTTATATTATTATATATATATTAAGTTTCGGTTAATTTATTACATTAAATTAAAATAAAATTATTTTATTTCGTTTCATTTAACGGTAATAATATTATTATAATAATTGTATTATATTAAATATTATATAAAGAATCATTATATATTAACAAATTTAAAAATATTATAAGCTTACTTACGGCAATTTTAATAAATTAAGAAACAAAAATAAGATTAAAGGATATAAAATATAATAAATAAATAAAAGTCTATATATTAAACGGTTTCCGGAAACAACATTAATATTAAAATAAAATATAATGAAATTTATAAATAATTAATAAATTATAAAAAACCCCGAAAATAATATAACGTGCCACATTATTAAACGGTCCAAACCAGTAAATAGACCAATTTTGTAAATATTTTAATCATTTACCTTTAATTGCCCATTTTCTAACATTAACAATATAAAACGATTTATAAAAAAAGAATAAACCTAACTATTTAAGTTAAAAAACGAAACCCGAAACTTAATGATACAAGACTTAGTTTTATATATAAAGTTATTTTAACGACCTTAAAAGCTCGATATTACGGTAAATGCGCCCAAACCGATATTGTCCTTTCTTTGCAAAAAATTAACGGGGACCAAAAAAAAAAAAATCGATTATCGATCGAATCCTTAACCTAAATACATAAACGTTTCCTATCCGGCTTTAACATATTAAAATATAGCAAATTTGTTACTTATTTAACGTATTATAAAACGTATTAAATTTAATTAAACGTCGAAATTTATTAAACGGCAAAAAAAATTCTAAACGCGTTTAAATCGGAAAATTAATTATTAACGGGTTTTATTAAAAATCTAAAACTATTTTGTAAGTAATTCGAACTTATTCAGGTTATTATCGTAAAATACGGTATTATAACAAAAAATATTTATAATTTCGACAAAACTAAATTTTAAATAAAGCTTTTTATAATAACGGATATAATAATTATTAATACAGAAAAACGTAAAAAGTTTAAATAAATACAATAAGGAAATAAAAAATAAGTTATAAGTATTTAAATTATTAATTTTTAAAATTAAATTATAGCATTATCTATTATTATGGCGGAAAGAAATTACTTTAAATCCTAATACTGCGATAATTTATTACTAACAGCCGATTAAAAAATTATATTAAATAATAGTAACTAAATAATAAATAAATTAGGTTTAAAATAAATTAAATATTTTAATAAACATATTCGGACGTATACGAAAAATTCGAAACATTTCTTTATTTTCGACGGCTACGAAAATTATTATTCGATAAAATTCGAAATATATTTGGCTAATTATAATATTATTACGCTTTATAAACCCGCTTATTTTTTGCATCGGCTTTATCCTTTTAATATATTTTATTTTTTTATTTTAAAACGTATTTATTTACTATACATCGAAAACTTAATACGATGCCATTATACTTATATTACCAAAAAAGATTTTCTTGCCGGATTTTATAACGCGTTTAAAGTACCATAACGTCCGATAACATTAAATCTAAATTCGTAAAAACTAGCTTTATTCCATTTAATCTTAATAACGTTTTTTCTAAATTCGAAGTTCCTTTAATTATACCTACGCCGATTATCTCCCCGCTAACCTCCACCGGTTTTATTCGTTCCCCGCCTACAAAAACCCTTAAAAATATTCATAAAACAATAAAACAAAATCGTTATTTACAAAAAAAATTTAGAAATTATTAAGGCAATTCGCTAATAAGGATCGTCGAATCAATTAATCTTTTAATAAAAAATAACTTATTACTTTTATACGAAATCGCTTTTTTTCGAAAAAAAAAAAACGCCTAATTACGCGAAACGAACTACGTTTTAAATAAATGTCAAAAAACTAAAAACAAACGTTTTTTTAAAAAAAAGGAATACTTATTATACAAAAGGGACAAGCTTTTCTGGCCGAAAAAGAAAAGGATAATGGAAAAATGCAGCTAATAACGGCTAAAAGCAATCGTTACAAAAAGGTTAAAATTAAGGAACGGAAATGTAATGTTTACGGTAAGTCCGGACATAATACGCGTACTTATTAAAAAGTTATAAATACGTTTAACGAAAAAAAATCCGATTAATTTAAATTAATTTAATATATTATAATTATATCATTTGGATTTGTTATTACAAAATGCTAAAAAACGGTCCGCTTACTAATTTAAACCGCTCAATGGTATAATACGTTATATAATTAAAATTAAATATACATTAATTTTAAAATTATAGAATTATAAATATTACGTTTTTTATAATAAAATAATAATATATAAAAAAAGAATTAATAATCATATATAAATTATATTCTCCTTAAAAGAAATATAACGGTATAAACAAAATTGAATAAATGATAAATTATTACCTTAATTCCTAGGCTTTACTAAACCCATTCCTTTTGCAGCTCTTATTTATGTCGATTTTTATCGAAATTCTAAACGGTTTTCGTAATCCGAAATAATTGGGCAAACTATCGTTCGTAATTTTCTTTATATCGTTCCAAAATCGGAATTTCGAAGTTTTTAAACTTATTATTATTTTCCCCTTTTAATTCCGCTAATAATATCTTTATAATTATTATACTTTTCGGTATATATTTTTATAAAAATCGATTACCGTTATTTTCGTAAATTAAATCGTATCCGAAAATTAAAAGCCGAAATCGATCGTTTTAGGCAAGATTTTCTAAACCGACAGTAATGTCGATAATTTTAATTTGTCCGGTATTTTTGTAATATTTATAAACCGTTAATAAAACGGTTATCGTAATAATCCTGCGGTTTTAAATTATTAGTATTATATATTTAGATTTATACGGTATAATATCTTAAATAACTCGAAAAGTTATAAAAAGGATTAAACCGTAAAATTGGCGAAGGTTCGGAAAAATGCTAACTTTTTATACGTAATTAAGATTTACCGTTAAGGTTTATTTTTAGAGTTTGCCTTTAAAATTTATCCTTAAAATTTACCGCATAAAATTTAACATTTTTTAAGTTATGTTAACTAACGGGTATAAAGTTTGTAAAGGTTAAATCTTAGCGGTAATTACGCATATAAATCTTTTAAGTTAACATTAATCGAAAAATTGCGTATTTATAGAGGACTAACAATCGGCTTCAAAATAAGGCTTTATAAAACCAAGATATTAATTTATCTTAATCGTAAAACTATTAATTAATTATCGTATTCAAAAATATTAAGTATAGTACTTATCGTATTATTTATATCGTATAATAATTTTCTATATATTTAACTTAGCCTAGAAAATAAGGCTTAAACCTATTCGACCTTGCATATATAAATTATATATATCTTTTAATTATTGATTTTTACTATAATTTATAAAATCTTTTAAAATAAATATATATTAAATAAAATTATTATTATTATTTAATAATAACCGACATTATTTACTTTAATCGAATTTTTTTATTTCGTATATTTTTATATATTTTTTAGTATAGTAATATATTAATTTAATTGATTTATAATATAATTATTATAAATCTATTATTTTTTACTTTATTACTTACAATTTTTATTATAATATATACCTAGTTATTAGAAAATTTAAATACTTTTAATTCGAATATTAACTTTTAAATATAAGAAAAATAGTAATATATATTTCGGGGCGGTTAATCTTAAACCGCCGGACTTTGGCTTTATAGTTATATTTCGATAAATAGCTTATTTTATCAAAGCCGTTATATTTTGCAATTCTTTTTTATAATCCTATTCATAGTTGCAATATGCGTAAAATGATATACATAAAAAAAATAAAACGTAAGTGGCGAATATAAGCAAATTTAACCCGGAAATCTTTTTATTTTAATAATAAATATATTTTATTAATAGTATCTAGGTATTATCGTCGTTCGAAAATTGAATTATTTATAACAGCTTAAAATTAATCCTTCGATATTTATTTAAAACCGAAAGTAATATAGTTATATTATTTAATAATTATACGTTCGAATATCTTTAGATTAAGCTTTTTAATATCCGTGAATATTAAAGTAAACGCAAAATATAATATTATTAATATAGAAACCCGTTGCTTTTCGGTTAACTTTATTAATAATACGATTTAAATAATAATTAAGTTAGTTTTTAAAGAAAAGGTTTAAATAATTAAAGTATTTGTAAAGCTTGTTTTAATAACGAAAAGAATTTTAAGTTTTTCGAAAATTAAATTATATACCGTATCGATCTATTTTATAGTAAAATACGGCTTTATGTATTAAGTATAACATTTAATATAAAGTAAACAAACCGACGGCATAAAGTTTCTATAACGGTATCGGCTCCATATTTAACGTTAGTATATAAGTTGATTATGTTTATATCGGCAAAAAACCGGTAAAGCTATCGGGGAAAGATAAACGTTTCGTTTTAAAAAGTTAGGTTTTTAAAGGATTAAAATATCTACCTTAAACTTTTTAATATATTATTTACTCTTAGTTAATTAAGGAAAAAAAATCGGAGTTTATTTTAAACGATTTTAAAGCTTATATAATATTATTTTATCTTATAGCGTTATATTATTGTTATATTAGTATAAAAGAGGTTAAAGATTATAGTATTTATTAAATAAAAATTTAAACTATTATAACTTTTAACTTTCGTATAACGTTTTAATTATTATTCTTATTATAGTAAAAGGTTAAGGTTTTAATCTTGCATTATATTTTAATAGTTATAATATTAAGAATTTCGTAACTAGTGAAATGGAGTGGGGAGTAGGAATGGGTGCAGCTGCTGTTGCAGCTGCTACTGCAAGCTACTACAGCTATAGCTTCTAGCTGTTTCCATCTGCTTTGCCGCTGGACACCTCGGCAATCAATTCGGCTATGGCCAGTAGGTCGGCGACGTCTATAAATTGCTGACCTGACAACTTTATATCTAATCTTTCAGATTAAGGCTTTCCATAGTAAGTAATAACGCCCGATTATTCTTCTTTTTTTCCAAGTATTAATCAAGATGTTCTGCGTATAATAACTTTAATAAACCCTGTCCTAATTTATTTGGCTGCCAAAAAGAGGAAACCGGGTTTAGTTAGCTTTTAAGATAACGTTCGATCTTTCGGAAAGGCTTTTTTTAGTTGATTTATATGCGGAATTCTTTTAATCGGTTGTTTTTATAAATGTATTATTATTTTTTATCAATTTTTTGGTCGTTTTTCCGTTTTATTTCTTATTTCGGGATAGGTTTTAAGGTTTAAATGGTTGTTTTGTTGTTTTAAGCATTTTGATCGGAACGTTTCTGACAGCTTTTTATATAATTTTCTGTTAAAAAAGTTTGCAGTTACCCCGCATCAATAATTAGCCACGTCAGCTATTTATCTTTCAGCCAGTTATTTGTCTCGCCGTTAACAACAGCCCAATTCTATTAGATTTTTATTAGCAACGTCGTCGAGAATGGATTAATTTCGGCCTAATTAGGACAATTCCGATATTTTTACATACGATTTCTATACGGATACGTCTTTTTTGTCTGCTGTTAGCCATGGCTAGCGACAGCTAAGCTAGCAAGTTATCGCCGGTAACGTTATCGCCGACAACGTTATCGCCGATCAGAAATTCGTCAGCAATTGCAGCTAGCTTTTTATTAGCTGCGTCGCCGGGATTAATCATTTTCTTGTTAATCGGGTCGATTCCGATAATTTCGTATATAATTTCTTTGCCGAAATGTTTATACGGTCCGTTTTTAGCTATAGCGTTCGATAGCTAAAGTGCCAAGTTAGTTATAGTTAAGTTGACAAAACTGGCTATTTTGTTACCGATTAAGTCGTTTAAAACAGTTTTATATATAATTTTTTAGCCGATACGTTTATTTTTTTTATTCGAAATAGCTGTTAGTTATTATTACCGACAGTCGCCGAAAACTTTGCTTTTAAATCGCCGATTTGTACTTAATTATCGATTTACCATTATTTCGAATACCGACCGAACGACGTATAATAAATTAAAAAATAATTTTGGCCCGAAAATTATATATAAATTTGAAAAAGATTTGGAAATTTTGATATTAATACCCATTACGATAATTTAATAAACGGTAACGTATAAATCTTCCGGCTATAATAATTTAAATTTGATATAGGATAAAAAAGTTTAAGTAGCGGCCGGAAAAAAACGTAAGTTAAAAAGGATAATTATTAATTAATTAATTTTGTATAAAACTTAAGGTTAAAAACGTTAAAAAAGTTTTATATATTACCGGCTTATAGTAGGCAAAGCTTTAAAAGGTTTTAAAAACGCGTAAAATAAAGGAAATAAAGCTTAAAAGTAAAGTTTAAAAAGGTCCGGTTAAGAAAGGTTTTTTTAGGGATTAATTCTATAGATTTGTATGGGGATTTGTACGGCAAAGGATAATGCAGGGTACTCCGATTTTTTTCTGCTTTTTTTAAACCTAAGTTATTTTTGTTTTTGTTTTTGCAACGTCGTCGGAACCTTCCGTTGCAAAAAGGGAGGATTAAAGTGGAATAGGGAGTAGGAATAGGTGCAGCTGCTGTTATAGCTGCTATTATAAGCTACTGCAGCTATAGCTTCTAGCTGTTTTTATCTGCTTCGCCGCTGGGCATTTCGGCAATCAATTCGGCTGTGGCTGTTACGGCCAGCATTGATATAGCATGGTAGCTAGTTTATTGGCGCTATGAACGAAGATTTTAAGCTGAAGAAAAGAAGGAAGGAAAGGCAAAGTTGTAAAGTGCGTAAAGATTTATAAATGTCCCCACTTTTTGTGTAATAGGTGGCTAGTTCGTGTGGCAGCTGTTAGCCTTATGTAACGGTTGCCAGTTTTACGGTTTGACCTTAATAGTTGCCGTTATATTACTTTTTTTTAGAAATTTGTATACGATTAAAAAAAGTATGTAAGTTTTTATTAATTATAGGTACCGTTTTTTTTTATTAATCCGGTTTTTATTTTTATGGCCTTATTATTATCGGGATAATTTTCGTTAATTTTGTCAGTTATTATTACGCGTATTTATTTTTATAAGCAGATTGATAATTTAAATATTTTAAGATATTTTGTATAAAACCGTTTTATTATAATCGGTATATTTTTAAAGTTAATTATAAAATATTATATTTTATTAAAATTATAAATTTTTTATTTAGTTTAACATTATAAGTTTTTATAATACCCGTTAAGTTTTAATTATTAAATTTAATTTATTTCGAATTTTGGTTTATTGTTAATTTTTTTAAATAATAATAATATTTAGATTTATTAAGATAATAAGTTATTATTGGTTTTGTATAATTAATTAACGTAAAATAAATTAATTATTTTATAATTTAATAATAAATCGAAAACGAAATTATATCCGTATTTTTTTATAATTTTAAAAAGTTTTATTTATTATAAATTTAAACGAATAATTATTATTTACGTTACGAAATTTTTTTTACGGAAGAAAACTTTATTACCGACTTCAAAATCGGTTAAATAACGTTTTTTATTAATTTATACTTTTTAATATTTTTACGTTTTTAATATAATTTTTTTTATAAACGTTTAAATATTTTTCATTTATTTAATAATTATTAATATCTGTGAAATTAATTTAACTTTTATTTTTGTTATATTTAAATTTAACGAAAGTAAGTTCCGAATATTTTTATTTAATATAATTTTTAACGGAATTATATTAATTAACAAATATTATAATAAATTATATACAAAATATAATACCAATATATATATGTTTAAATCGTTTTGGTATTTATTAATATAAAAATATAAATATTAATTTAGTTTTTGGTTCGTAAATTTAATAGTTTTTTAAGTTTATAAGTATAAAGTAGTTTTGTAACGATATTTTATGCCGGTAAGTTCGTTTAATTTAATAAAAAATAAAAAATTAAATTATTTTACGTTATTATTAATTTAAATAACGGATATTTTAAAGAAACAATATAAGTATTAATAATATCGATTAATTAAGGTTTCGGTAATATTAATTTTTTTATTTAATAAAGTTATTATAATTTTATTAAGTTTATTAATAAACGTTTATATATAATTATAACCGTAACGAGTTTTTAGTACATTTTTTCCGTTAACGATAACGTAATTTTAAATATTATTCGAAATAAGAAAAAGGTAAAAAGATTTTAAGGTTTTATTTCGAAACGTTTTATTTCGATAATAATTATAATAATTTTGGATATATTATTAAATATTTTACTTAAGCCGAAATTAAATATATTTTCGTATTAATATTTTAATTATTTTATTTTAATTAAGGTATGCAAATATTTTAAATATATAAATTTTGTAAATAAATGCGGTACGGAAAGAAATGTAACCATTAATTATTTTTTCGGATATTATTAAGTTATTATTTTTTTTGCTTAAATTTTGTATTTTGTTTTTGTAACGGATAAAATTAATTAAGTTAATATTTTACGGAATATTTTCGATTTATATTCCAATTAGTATTTCGTTAGTAATAACGATAAAAAAATTTAATTATTTTAACGGAATTAAAATTAAAATTTTTTTTTTCGGATTTTAATGATAAATAAATTTACCGTTTTTTATAATAAAGTATTTGCAGCAATATTTTTTTTGTTAAGTTAATATTAAAAGATACTATTAAAGTTAAAAAAAATAGTTTATCGAATTTAAAGCATAAAAAAAATGCGTTTATTTATAAAATAAAATAAAATTTAATAATTAATAATAATAAAAAACTTTTATTTTTAAAGTTTAAGGTAATAATATTTAAAAATTTAAATTATAATAAATAATTTTCGGTTTTAAATAAAATACGCTTTTTTATTAAAGTTATAATTTTCGAAAAATATTTTATAAGTTTTTATTCGTTATTTTCTTGTTATTATTAAATAATATTTCTAATTATGTTACGGAATACGTTTATTTTTATTTTAATTAATCGGTTAGGTTAAAAAAAGGCCAAAATTAAAACTTTATAAATAAATCGTTTTATTTTTTCGAAAATTTATTTTTATTTCAGTTTTATTATAAAAAAAATATCTTTTTTTAATAAACGGTTTAATAATTTGGTTATATTACTTTTATAATAATAAAATATTCGTACGTAATTATAAAGTTTTATAAATAAACGAATTATAATATAATTATTAAAGTTTTCAAAATTTTATTTTTAAATTATTTTAATTTTAATTAAATTAATAAAAATATTTACGTTTATTTTTATAATAATACCGAAATAATTTACTTTTTTAATATTAAACCGGAACTTTTTAATATTTTTTTAAAAATTAATTTTATATAACCGGTAAATAATTTTTTTATAATATTTATAATATTTTTTTTAAACCGGAATAAATTAGTACGTTATCGGCGTAAACGTTTACGTAATAATCGAAAAGTTTATATAATTAAATATTAATAAATAATTATTATTAAGTAAAATTTATTTTAAATTTAAATAAAAATATTTTTTATTAAAACGTTTTTTAATAAGTTTTAAATGTTATTAAATATTTCGATTTAATAATAATATAAAGTTTATAAAATATTTAAATAATATTAATTTTAATAAAATATTTAATATTTCGGTAATTAAATATAATACCGTTAAATAAAAAGATTAAAATAAAACGATTTTTAAATGATAATTTTTTTTAACGATAATCCATATAAAATTAACGTTTTAACGAATAAAGTTTTAAAGTAAATAAATTAAAACGGCGTTTTTTTGTATATATAATTTAATAAAGTTTATTTTTAATAATTTATTTATTATTTTTTTTTAACGAAAAATATTAAATAGGCGTTTTATAAATAAAAGGTTTAAAGGTAAGTATTAGCCGGTTAAGTTTTAAAACTACGTTATAACTAAATCAAAAATTTAAAACGGTATTAATTTGTTTTTTGAAAAAAATCCTTTTAGGTAAGTAAAAAGGTTTTAATAAAAGTTTCCGGATTCGTTTTACCTATTCCGGATTTTTATTTTCGGGAAAAGGGATTTTTTAACCGTTATATATTTTCCATTTTTACAAAACGGTTACCGTTATAACGTTTAATTTTTAATTTTTAAAAGGAATAATTTTTTAAGGTAATAAATATTTATTTTATCGTTTTATATAAAGGTTGGTTTTTAATTTATTTATTAATAAGGTAATAATTATATTATTTTTAATATTTTTTGTAACGGATATAATTAATTTAGTATTATATACGTTTGATATATCTTTTTTATTTATTTTATTTAACGGAATAATAAATATAAGTATTAAAGTAAAATTATTTTCGGGTTTTTTTTATAAACGTTAAAAAATTTGATATTATTTATCGGTTTTTTTTATAACGCAATTACAGCGGTAAACGTTTTTTTAAATTTTAAGGTTAACGTATCCGTTTAGCAAATATCGGGTTAAAAGTTTAATCGCCGGTAAGAACTTGGCCAAAGTTAAAAGGTTATCGAATTAGATAATATTTTTATTTTTGTAATTTAGTAATAAGTTATATTTTTTTATTTAATTAAAACTGATAAAAATATTATATTTAATATTTATAATTTAGAAAACCTAATCGGGAAAACGTTATCCGTTAATTTCGAATATTATAATTATTTAGATTTTTATTTGGCCGGCAGGTTACTTGCGGTAATTTTATAATTAAATTAATTTTTTTAACCGAATAATATAAATTGGTAATTATTTTTTTATTTATTTAACGAAAAAAGGGTTTATAAAAAAGTAAATTTATATTTCGGTATCATAAAAAGTAGTAATATATAAATTAATTTTATTTATTTAAATTTGCATAATTTTAATAAAAATTTTATATTTTTTAAGGTTATTTATTTCTGTTATTGTTAATATAGGGAAAATTATTAAGAAATTTTCCGACAGTTTTACCTTTTTTTTGATTCGTCGAAAATAAACGAATTATTTATTATTTTTATCATAATAACCTTTTTTTATCGGAATAATTGTTAACTTTATATCCCGTTTTATTATAATTAAAATATGTATTAACTTTTTAATAAACTTTTTTTTTAGCTTTTAATAGAGATTTACCGATATTATTTAAAATTTTCGATTTACCGGAATTATTATTTAAACGGGATTTTTTATTTTTATTTTTCGGTTTATTATTATCCGGATTATATAATTAAGGTTTACGTTTTTATTAGCGTTTTTTATAAATAAGCTAGTTATTATAAGCGGTTGTAATAATACGGTCACAAAATTTTTCGTAAACAACGTTAAAGTTGCGGCTGTTTTTAAAAAGGCGTAGGTTAAGGTTTAAGGGGATATATTTTTACAGAATTTGTTTTTATTTGTTTTTAGTAATTTTGGTTTTTTAAGCGAAAGCGTTAAATTTAAAAATAAAATTGTAAATATTTTAATATTTACCGGGTTTAAAGGCGAAAATACGGAAAGTTTTTTTAATAACGGAAATTTAATTCGGGTCATGGTATAACGATTTTAATATCTGGATTATTTTGGTTACGTAAAAAAATTGTTACGTAATTAATCGGTAATAAGTTTTAATTGTTTATTTGGCCTTTCCTTTTAGGAAATTTATTAAATAAATTATGCAAATTTTTTCGTTTCGAAAGGTTAATTTATTTATTTCGAACTTGTTTGTAACTTTACGGATTTAGATATTAAATTGAGTTTTGTTACCGTTAAATTTGATTAAATCGTTAACGTAAATTCTTTTTTTTTCGGTTATAATTAAAATTTATATTATTATTTTTTATAAATTTGCAAAAAGCGGGTTATGTTATTATATTAATAAGGCGAAACGTGTTAATATTACCGAAAACATTATTAATTATGTTTTTTCGGTAAAGGCGGTCGGCGTTATCGGAAGAAATAAGGAAATAATAATTTTGTTTAGTTTAAAGGTAAACGATTTTGTTACGGAATTTTTAAAGTTTTTTTTGGATATTTTGGTTATTATTAACTATTTCGTCGATTAATTACTTATTAAAATCGGGTTTTAAATAGTTATGGTTTTAATTTTGGTTTAGTAAACTTTTTATTTTTACGGATTCGGTTTCGTTTTACGGTACGTTATTTTTTGCTATTTTTTTAGGGTATTTATTATTTTTTATATTTTGGTTTAGGTTTTAAAAAGGTATTTCGTTTTTTACATTTTTAATTTTATTTTTGATTAATTTAAGTTATTTTAAACGTCGATTAATTAATAAGTAATTTTTCTTAACAAATATTTAATTTTAATGCTAGTTAATTTAAGTTTTAATTTTAGGTTTAGTTTAAAACGCGTTATTTTTTATCATTACGTATCGACGTAAAAGATATAATATTTTATTTATTAATCGTTAAGCCAGTAAAAAAAGGAATAAGCTTAAAATAATATAACGGCTAATATTAATATAGCATAATAATTAATTTATTAACGTTATAAACAAAGATTTTAAGCTAAAAAAAAAGAAAAAAAAAGGTAAAATCGTAAAGTGCGTAAAGATTTATAAATATTTCCATTTTTTATGTGGCAGGTGGCTAGTTCGTGTGGCAACTGTTAGCCCCATGTGACGGTTGCCAGCTTTCCGGTTTGACCCTGATGGCTGCCGTCATAATGGCTAGTAGGTCGGCGACGTCTATAAATTGCTGACCTGACAACTTTGTATCTAGGTTTTCAGACCAAGGCTTTCCATAGCAAATAGCAACGCCCGACCATTCTTTTCTCTTTCCAAGCACCGATCAAGGTGTTCTGCGTATAATAACTTTGATAAGCCCTATTCCAATTTATTAGTATATTTAATAATGATAACTTTTACGAATTCGTATAAAATTTGCTAATTAGGGCTAATATTTTATATCTTGCTATTAGGCTTTATTATTTAAAGTTTTATTATTTTTGTAAAAACTTTACTTAATAAGATTTAATCGATATATATAACCTTTGCAGGTACTTTTAAAGCGAAAGCTCTAGTTACGGCCGCGCCGTAGGCATAGCTCCAACCTTAAAAATTGCGCCTGATTTTAAAGAGGTAAAAAATACGTAAAAATATTTAAAGAATTAGTAAATTTATAACCAAAAATAATAACGCCTTTCGTTTTTTACTTTTAAATTAAATTTTTAACGTTTTCGTTTTAAATAATTACGTAATTTCTTTTTTTTATAACCTTTATTATTTTAAAGGTCTTTTTTTACCTTTTTTTCGAGATAAACGCAAATTATTTCCGGTTATTTATTCGGTTAAATTAATTTTGTAACGGTTATGAGCTTAATTAATTATTAAACCTAGTCGTACGGTTGATGTTGGTAGTGGTATCGTGGGAATTTAAGCAATAAAGAGATAGTTACGTTTGGTAATAGCAGATAATCGTAGGTAATTTGGGTAATTAATTATTATTATAAGCTGGTATTATTTAAATTATAAAAATAATAACTATATATATATTTGTTTTGGCTCGATATATTTGAATTAGTTCGATTTATTTATAGTGGTCGAATTTTATTAAGTTTGTCGAATTTATTAAGTTACTTTTTTTGTTCGATTAGTTCGAAGCGTTAAGTTTTATTTTTTTATTAAATTTATTAAGCCGGTTACGTGAATTAAGATTTTTTATCGGAGATGTTTATATATTTTCCGACCGTTTGGTAATGGGTTAAGTTTTTGGGTTATAATACGATTTTTTTTAAAAAAATTTTGCCTTTAAAGATTAATTTGTTTGTCGTATCGTTTGGTAAGTAACTTTTTTTTTCTTTTTGTTTTATAACCTAATTATTATGTTTAATCGAATTAAAAAGTAACGATTTTGTTGTAAGTATGATAATGCTTTAATTTTGTTGAAACGAATCGACCGTTTTAGTTTTGATATATTTTTTAATTTTATTTTTTATTTTTGTTGCAAATTTGAAAACGAGATTTGTAAGGTTTATTTTAATTTTAGAAAATGTTTTTTATTATATTAAGTATATTAATATTTATAACTTTTTTAATTTTTCCGAAATAAAATATTAAAGGTTAATAAATGAAAAAAACTGATTAAAGCTTTAAAAACGTTTTGCCGAAAAGGAATTATTTAAGGCCTAATAATATTTTAATAAATTATTTAGTTATTTGGCCCGGTTTCGGAATTAAACAAAGCTGTTACGATAATATGGAATCGAAATGTTACGTTAGGGAATTTAAGGTACGGAGGCGATAAAAGAATTTAAACGTTTAGAACGGAAATAAAGGTAGTTAAAAATTGAGGTGGCTATATTCGCGTAAGTTATCCTTTTTGTTAATTGGTTTAATGTTAAGAGAACGGATTAGGTATTGTTGGGTAATATAAATTGGAATTTAAACTTTGGCGGTTTTAACGTTATTGGTAAAAGTTCTTTAGAAGGTGCTGGGCGTTTGTAAGGTTTTTTGCGGGTTTTCAGATATTTTCGGAATTTAGGTAATTTTTTTATTTAATTAGGTATTCGGTAAATTCGTTTTGTTTCTGTATATCCAGTATTTTTTTTGCTTCGTAAATTGGTACGTTTTTTATAACTTTCTTTTTTCGTTTTATGTTAATTTTAATTATATCCGCTGTTAATTCGAGTAAGGAAATATGAAAGATTAGATAAAGTTTGATTTTTAATGGTAGTTTTAATTCGTAATTACTTTTTAGGATTTTTTTAGTAATTTTGTATGGATTAATATATTTAAAGTCGAATTCTTTGTTAGGTTTTTTGGTTTGGATATTTTTGGTAGTTAGGTAAATTATTTTTTTTTCCGAAAAAATTATTTTTTTTTAATTTTTTTTTGATTATAATATTTGTTTATTTGGTTGTGTACGAATTTAAGTTTTGTTTTTATTTTGGTATATAATTATTTTAATTATTTTAACGTTAGTTGGTTTTTTGTATAAATTTTTGTAAACTTTTGGTATAAAATTAAAATTAGTAATTATTAGCATCGTTTTAATGTTTTTATGATAACTAATATTATAGGTTAGTTATATAATTAATAATTTTTCGATTTAATTATTTTGTTCGTAATTGACGTAATATTATAGGTACGTTTTTAGCGTTTGGTTAATTTTTTCCGTTTATTCGTTTGTTTGTAATTTAAATACGCTGAATAATTTGTAATTTAATTTAAGTTAAGTTATTAAATTTTGTTAAAATTTTAAAGTAAAGGTTATGCTTTTATTTAATATGATTTCCGTTAAAAGTTTATAAGTATTCAGGATATATTAAAAGAAAATATATGTAAGTTATTTTATATCGGTATTTTTATTATAAAGTAAAAAATAGGAGAATTTCGTAAATTAATTAACGATTACGAAAATATTATCGTAATATATTTTGTAATTAAATTTTTTAATATAAGAAGCTTATTAATAAAGTTAAATATAATTAAATTTCATAGTCGTTTAGCGATTAGTAGTGGTTATAGTTTTCCGTAAGGCTTATGTTATTATGTTTTTATTTTGGTGTAAATATTATATTATCGTATTACTTTTTGTACGGTTAATTTTATTTTAAAAAAGTAATATATTTATTATAAGCGTTTTAAAGTTTTATAAATTTTTAGATATTTATATAATTAATATTTATATATATTTTGTATCAGGTCTTTTTGGAATTTTTTTAGTACTTAAATTTTGTTTGTTCGTTATTTTTTGGGTAGGTTATTATTATATTATTGTATGCGTTAATGTATGTTAGTTAGAATTCTTTTTATTGTGGTAATTTGTTGTTCTCGTAAATGTTTTTTTTTGTATTTTATTAAAAATTATTTGTTATATTTTAACCTTAAGTTTTTTTAAGTTAGGTCGTTTGTTAAATACGTTTACTTTATTATTTTTTAATTTTTTGCGATAAATAATAACGTAATCGAATTTAAAAAGATATTTTACGTAATATAATTATTTTCCGATTAGTTTTCGTATCGTAAAGAAGTGTATAATGTTTTTGTAATTTGTATATATTTTGATTTTGTATATATTATTTTTAAAATAATATTTAAATTCTTTAAAAACGTTAACGATAATTAAAAACTTTTTGTCGTATATAAAATAATTTAGTTCGGTTTTATGTAATTTATAGGAATAGAAGGTAATAGGATAAATGTTTTTTTAATTATTTTAATATCCGATTATTGTTTTTAAGGCGTAATTCGAAACGTTGGTTTTTAGTTTAATTAATTATTTTAGGTTATATATGATTAATACTGGTTTATTCGTTAAAATCTTTTTAATTTGTTAAAAAGCTTTTTATTTTTTTAATATTTATTCGAATTATTTTTTTTTCGTAAGTTTTGTTAATAATATAATTATTTTGTTAAAATTACGTATAAATCTTTTGTAATAATTGGCGAATTTAAAAAATGTTTGTATTTTTTAACGTTAATAGATTATGCTTATTTTTTGATTATTACGAACTTTTTAGGATTTATTTTAGTATATTTAAGGGTAATAATATATTTTAGGTATTTTACCTTTTGCATATAAAAGGTGTTTTTTTCGGCGTTAATTAAGAGATTAATATTTTATAATATTTGTAAAACTTTATAGATATATTTTGTATATTTTTTTTAGGGTTTTGAATAAATTAGGATATCGTCGAGGTAATATATAACGAAAATGTTTAAGTATTTTTATAATACGTAATTAATTATTTGTTGAAAAGTTGCCGGTGTATTCGTAAGTTTAAAAGGTATAATAAGGTATTTAAAAAGTTATATATAGTTTTAAAAGTTATTTTTTATTCGTTATTTGGTTTAATTTGTATTTGGTTATACCTTTTTTTTTGGTTTAAAGATATGAATTATTAGGTTCCGTATAGGCGATTTTTTATTTCGGTAATTAATGGTAATAGGGTTTTATTTTTAATAATAATGTCGTTAAGTTGTTTGTAGTTAATAATAAGTTGCAATTTTTCAATTTTTTTTTTGGTACGAAGAATATTGGGTATTTTGTTAATAATTTAGAACGTTATATATGGTTTTTTTTTAGCTTATTTTCGAAGTAATCGCGTAATGTTTTTAATTTTATCTGGTTTAGGTTATAAATAGGGTAAAAAGTAATCGTTTTGCCATTTTTGAGAATTATTTTGTGGTTTTATTAGTTATGGGGTAGTAATTTTATTTTAAGCTTTTTTTTGAAATAGTTGTTTATATTTGTAGTATTCTAGTAGTATTTTAGTTATTTATTTTGATAGTTTTTTAAGTTTTAATAGTAAGTCGTTATTTATTTGCCGAAATCGTATTTTGAGGTTTGTAATAATGCGCCGTATTTTTTTGGTATTGAATTGGGACAGGGCTCATCAAAGTTGCTGTACGCAGAACATCTTGATCGGTGCTTAGGAGGAAGAATGTCGGACGTTGCTACTATGCTATGGGATGCCTTGGTCTGAAAGACTAGATACACAGGTTGTCAGGTCAGCAATATATAGACGTCGCCGAACCTACTGGCCATAGCCGAGTTGATTGCCGAGATGCCCAGCGGTGAAACAGATGGAAGTAGGTAGAAACTGTGGCTGCAATAGTACCTGCAGTTGGCTGGCAATAGCATGCAGCAACAGCTGCAGCAGCAGCTGCACCCATTCCCACACCCCACTCCACTTCAGTATATCTTTTGTTTGTTGTATATTTTATCCTTTTAGGTAGTAAAGTTTTTATTGTGTCTTTATGCTTATATTCGTTAACTTTATTGATCGAATATTAAGATCTTTGGTCGTTTATATTTTACGTATCGGTGGAAAATAAAATGAGATTTATTTAGCTAGTTTTTTAATCGATAACTGGATTATATTGCTTTAATTATGGTAGCCCGAAAATTATGTTGTAATTTCTTATTGAGATAATGTTGAAATTAATGGTTTGTTTTCTTTTTTTGACGGAAGTTTTGAAGTGATTAATTTTACGTTTAATTTATCCGTTATCGTAATTAAATATTTGATTTTCGGTATTTTTAACTTTGTAAGGATTTTTTTTGTTTCGTTATAGTAGCTGTAGTTTATTTATTATTTTTAAGGCGATATAGTTTCTTTATATGGCTTCGTAATTTATTATTGCGGTATACTAATTTTTTTTAATTTGTACTTGTATTGTAATTAGTTTTTTTTTTTTTTTTTTTTTTTTTTTTTATTTTTTTTTTTTTTTTTTTTTTTTTTTTTTTTTTTTTTTTTTTGCCGCTTTTATTGCGTATTAAGCTTTTTTAAGGTGTTGTTATTTACCTTAATTTTTTTTTTGCTAGGTTAAAACTTTTTTATAGTTGGTATTAATTTTTTGGATTATTTTTAAGTTTTGTAATTCGTTTTAAAAGTTGTTCGTTTAGCTTTTGTAGTTGTTATAGGTATTTGTTTTGTTGTCGTAGTGTAGTTTTTAAATAGGTAATTTGTTTTTGGAAGGCTTTTTTAATGGTATATTTTGGTTTTAAAATTTCGTTTTCGTAAGAAGAAAATGATTGAATTTTTTTTAAAAGGCGTATCGTTTTATTGGGTTTTTAGTGAACGTTAACTGGAATTATAAGTTCGTAATTATTTTTTGGTAATATTTTTTTTTCTTTTTGGATTAGTTTTTTTTACGTTTAGTAATCGTATTAATTATGGTAATAAAAGGGATTTTTTGTAAGGTAACTTTTTTTTTGGTTAATTTTTAAACGTTATTAATTGGTCGATTTCGTTTTGGGTTGTTATTTTTTGCAGGTATCGGTATTATTTTTGGTTTTTCGGATTATTATTTATTTGATTATTAAAATTGAAACTTTGTTGTTATATTTGCATAATTTGTTATGCGATATATTTTTTGTGGTTTTTGTATATTTTGTATTGGTATCGTTTGTAGTTAACGACGTAAAGTGTTCCGTATTAATCGGGCTTTTTTGGATATAAGTTTTCGTTTTATTTTCGGTATTTTTGGTTTAAGCGTTGAATATTGCTTAATCGTTTTTTTTTTTTTGTTATAATTGGGAAGGTAAATTGTATTTTTTAAGTTTTTTTTATCTTTTATGTTTTTGAAGTTATTTTATAGGGGTAGGTTTAATAAAAATATTTTTTTTGATTGTTAAGATAGTTTTTTGGCTTTTTTTTTAGTTTTTGTCGTATTTTTGGTAAAGGGTTATAATTGTTTCGGACGCGAATTATGTTGATCGTTTTTTTGTTATTGGTTTTTTTCCGGTGTTGGCTTTCGGAAGCTGGAATTTATTGTTGTGGTTGTTTTTGGCTTTTATATTGTTGTGTAATATGTCCTTGTTTTTTGTAGTTGTAATAAGTGATTAAGCGTTTTTTGGATTGAATGGTTTTTAATTTTATAAGTTTTGAGTAAGTTCCGTAGAAGGTTGAAAACGAGTTACGTTTTTTTTTTTTGGTTGGTTTTAAGGTAACTTGGTTTCGGAATAAAGTGTTCTTTTTTTTTTGTCGTTTTTTAAATTGTCGGTTATCGATTTTTACGGTTTCGGTGATATATTTATTAAGGTTTATAATCCGGCTTTTTTTGATTAGTTCGCTTTTAACGTTTTTTTTTTTTTTAGTTTTTTATAAAATATATCGATTATGATATTATTTTCGTTATTTCCGTATCCGGTTTTAATAGTTAGGTTTTTAAATATTATAACATATTTAAACGTTAATTTTTTTTGTTGTAACTGGAAACGTTTTTAGGTTACGTTTTATTTTTTATCCGGATTAATAAAGTTATTTCGGAATTTATTTTCGAAATTAATATAATGTTTAAAAATTTTCTTAGTAATTTTTTTTTGTCGGATTTTTTAATTAATAAGTAATTTCGCATAATGGGTTTAAATTAGTTTGTGGCGTTTTTAATAAGGTAGGTTGCTTTAATAAAGATTTGATTTGGTAGATTTTTTAATTCCAGGAACCGGAGGTACGTTTTGGCTTAGGTAAGAAATGTTTAAACGTTTTTGTTTTTATCGTAAGGTTCGGGCTTTTTAACTTTGATTTTGGTAATTATTATGGTTGGTGTTTTAGCTTTAGGTTAATTTTTAAATTGTTTAATTTCGTCCTTAAATTGGGTGATTTTAGCTTGGAATTATTAAGTAATATTATTCGCGGTATTGGTCGATATGGTAATAATATTAAATATTGCTTAAAGTTTAACGGTATTATTAAATAAAAGCTTATAACGTATAACGGTTATAAGCTTAATTAATTATTAAACTTAATTATACGGTTTATATTAATAATAATATCGTAAAAATTTAAATAATAAAGGAATAATTACGTTTAATAATAGCAAATAACCGTAAATAATTTAAGTAATTAATTATTATTATAAGTTGGTATTATTTAAATTATAAAAATAATAAATATATATATATTTGTTTTGGTTCGATATATTCGAATTAGCTTGATTTATTTATAGTGGTCGAGTTTTATTAAGCTTATCGAGCTTATTAAGTTATTTCTTTTGTTCGACTGGCTTAAAGCGCCAAGCCCCATTTTTTCTATTAAACCTATCAAGCCGGTTACGTGAGCCAAGACCTTTTATCGGAGATGTCCATACATCCTCCGACCGTCTGGCAATGGGCCAAGTCCTTAGGTTATAACAATTTTTTTAACCGTTCTTTATTTCGATCGGCTTTCTTTTTTTTATAAAAAACTGGAAAAATACGTTTATATTCTTTTTTAAAGTTTTCTTTTTTAAAAGAAAATATATTATCGTTTATTCTTTTTATTTGTAGGCTATAATTTTTAAATAAATTTTTTTATTTATTTATAATATCGTTTTTACTCGTTATTCGAAAATTCGAAACCTAATTACTTAAAATCGAACTTATTATTATTAATAAACTTTTAGCTTAGATCCGATAATTTATTATTTTTTGCTTTTTGTATTTATAACATATAATTATAATTTTTTTTATTTCTATATTTTTATTTTTAACATTTTATATAACTTAACGAAAAGCTTAAATTATTAATAATTAATTTTAAACGTTATTAATTAAATCGTTTTTATATATCTTTCCGGTAGCAGCTAACGTTACGTATTTTTTCCGAAAGTTTTCGCCTAGTAATAAGGCGGTTTTTAAATAATTAATACCATTAACGATATAATTTAATTAAAACCCCTTTTTAAAAATTTCCGGTTATCGTAATATTTTTTATTTTTGTATTCGAATTCGGTTTAGGTTTAAAAATAAGTTTTTTTATCTTTGGACAGTTAAATTTATTAAATTTACGGATTTGTCGGTTTCGTTTTATTAAAAAAGTTTTACGATAATTAATTTATTAAATTATTATTCCGATATCGTACGTATATTTCTTTTAAAAAAGTTTTGTATTTTAAATTCTTATTACTTAATAAGTTATATTTCGTAACTTTTAAGGTCGATAAATTTTTAAATATTTAAATTATCGGTTTATTTTCCAAATTCGTTTTTTACGGTTTTTATTTTTAAAAAAAATTATATATTACCGATAAAGTAATTAAAATTAATATTATTAGTTAAAATAAATATAATTTAAATAAGCTACGCGGATTATTTATATACGCAATTTAATTTTAAGCAAATACAACTTTAATTGTTAAATATTGTATAACTTTGGATTGTGTTCATTGGTTGTTGTATTGATCATGGAGTCCTTTGACCGCGTCGGTCAGGGCTTATACTAGTGGGTGTGGCTGGTGTAGTCCCCACCCTGAGCCACAGGTAATCTCCTTGGCGTCCTGTCTATCTTAGGACCCCTGGTATCTAACAGCTACATTAAAAAGCAATACGCGTTCTGGAGCACATGCAACTAGCGGAATACAACAACACAATTGATGACCCCTATATCTGACAGAAGGCGATGCGTGGGAGAGTAGTGCGCTTGGGAAGTAGACAGCGATGTTACCGTCCCACGCCTTGAGTGTTCAGCTAGACGTGGGCATGGCCGTGGTGTCTGCGGCACCTGTTATCCGTAGCTTCGAAGGCGGTATCTCTGGCACCAACTCAATAGCGTTTTATTTGTTAAATCCATGTGCGCCAGAGAGCGCCAATTGAATCAGCGCCTGCTCCGAGTTGTTTAACGTCGCGCACATATGGGTGAAGAAGGCACCCAGTAGCTTAAAAAGGCCCTCATGCAAGCCGCCGCCGTAGCCGCAGCGTAGCGCTGCCACGCCTTGTTCTTATGACTGTCGGCATAATCGCATACGCCCTTTATCACGAGGCAGGGAAAGCTATCCCAGATGCCAGCGCCCTCCATTTCGAAGGCGATAATGCCTTCAGCTGCTGCAATAGCGTCTCGCTCTTTACCAGACTTCATGACCTTGTCGCCGGACGCGATTAGACCGAAATGGATAGTAGGTTCCGGATTGCTTTGTTGGAGACGTCGGCGCGGCAGTAGCTTGCCGTTGCAGCCAAGCTGATCACAGGATCCTTCGCCGACATGGCAATAGCCTGACTCAAAGAGCTTGTCGTTAGTCGTGCCCGGGTACTTCGCAGCTAGCAGTGGATTCTGCTGGAGAATATCTAGGTAGCCGGCTATTTTGTTGCCTAGTAGGTTTCGGCCCCGTAGCGCTTTTAATTTCGCTAGTATCCCTCGTATTTCCGTGCTCGGTCTCCCTAGAGAGTCTCGCACCGTATCTTTACGCACGAAACGGCCCGGTAGCTGCCGTCCAATATCATACTGGATGATCCCATCGCTAATGATAACATCGCCAAGAATGATCTCGTCGCCACTAGAACCGAAGGGAATAGCGCCACAGACGCCTACTACCAGCACAAGCTTAATATTTAGAAAACTTGCGCGACAGCAAGCGGCGACGGTCGCGGCGTCGGCTTTCCCCATGCCCGGCATATGCAGGAGTATAACATTATGACGGCCGATGACCCCAGCAGAGTAGGCGTTGCTATCACCTGGCGCCTTATCGAAAGGCAAGCCGTCATCGTCCCAGTGGAGGTCAAATAGAGCCTGGACAGCGTCGGCCTCCAGAGGCAGAGCGCAAATGATGGCGATCTCAAAGTTGTGGCGCGTAGTCGGGCGGGGGGGCTTTCCTACCACAGTTGTAGAGTCTCGCTGTGTTTCGGGGTGGGAGGGATTCGGACGAAAGAGAGGGGGTCCAATGCATGTGCCGAGGCTGGTCGCTGGTGAGTCTCCATCGCGATCGTAGAGAGGAGGTCGAAAGGGGTGAGTTGGACGTCGCTCCCGCAGCCGTTGTCTCTGTAATGCACTTTTCTTGGGAGGCAGAGGACTCGGCGCTCCAACTGCAACAACATAAACCGATATGGAGGCGGGCAAGATGGGCGGAATGGCCCGACAGTTAAGAAGCACAACCTTCAACCGGGTTGAAGGATTTTTTGCCTGCAATTCCCCAAAAAGCCCCTGAAAGTCAGATGCCCAAGACTTCGCATCTTCAAATCGGTCACCCAAAACTCCAAGATCAATCACAAGGCACAGTTTGGGGATCCAACGGAGCATTACTTTGAGTGTGTCAAACCACTCCTCGCACGTAGACGCTCTCTGAAACCGCTCGACCATGATAGCGAGAAATTCCGCGGAATTGCTGGGTCGTATCTTCTGTAATGATTGGATCCCAATCTGCCGCAAGACTCCCAAGGCGCCAAGCTCGACAAGCATATCGGCAGCCGCGTTGCGAGGGATTGCGTTGAGCAAGTATACTAGCTGTTGCCCCTTCTCTTCGAGGTATTCAACCATCTCAAGACCAAATGCCTCTGCACGCTGCTTTGCCAAGAAATTTCCTTCCAGCAAGAGCAGAGAAGATTTCCCGGCCGTCGCCCATGCATGAACTTGGCCATCTTTCCAGATGTCTTCGGTATCATTCGCCCCAGGGTCTCGCTGGCCGCGTAAAGTTTGGATATATTTGCATAAATCTCTGCTGTATGTCGGTATCAGGAACGGTGTTTGGGGTGCACAAAAGGCTGGGATTTTCCAGAGAAGGGTGTCATCGGGAAGCACCAAGTTATCCCATCGCGAGTCGACCGGTAGCCTAAATCGAGCTGCCCTCGTCGTCTCAGCACCGTGAAGCGACTTTCCGACCGGATATCACTCTATACATACCGGAAAGTTCACTGTATAAATCGGACAGGATACGAGAATAGCCGCCGTCCTGTTGGTGAAGATTCTCCACGCCCGTGTCTAAGACAAGTGGATTCATACTGGACTCGGCCGACTGTGTCGTGTCACTGGCGACAGCCAGTTGCCGCTCAATCTCCCGGAGAAGCCCTGTAAATATAACATCCGTCGTGTGAGTACCCATTGGGCGTGGGCATAAGCTGCCGTTGATTCATAGATGGGGGAGTTGACCAAGGTTCAGCTATGAATTGGAAGGCAGGTTATTACCCCGCAACATCCTGGCCACTAAAAGAGGGGAAACAACAACAGATCACGTGTGTATGTCCCTAAGTGGCAGCCATAATTCCCACCCCAAAAAGGAATTCCTCTCGGCCCTCGCGCTCTTCAGCCTCCCTTCGTCTACAGATGTGCATCCACGCTATGTTATCGATTCCCCTTGGAACAGCGCGATGAATCGTCGTCAAAAAAAGCCCGGTTCTGGGACGCAGTACGGTGGACGGCAGGCACACGTGCCTACTGGGCGACCTACCGGCTACCCAAACCATTCACGTTTGTCGCAACCGCCGCAACAGCGCCCATCGCGGGAATCGCGGCACGAGTCCGACGACAACTCGGCCGACACTGGACGCATGGGAGTCGATGATGTGGATCAAGACGATGCGGATTACGATGACTCTTCTGGTGAGCATTGAGTTGCTACCTCCACACCGAAATCTGTTGTCATGACTGAAATACGGGTAGTAGCGTCACCGTTCCCACATCCTGGAGCGCGATTCAGACAACCCATGAAGGTAATCAACTGGCGAGGTGAACTATGTCGTCTGCTTAATCTGGATGTCGATGCTCCCGACGACGATATCCTTGAAGAGCTTCAGAGAGCGGAAACAATATTGGAAGAAGCCCAGCGCGTGAACCTCGGAGTTTCGGAGCCAGAAAACCTTACTCCAAGGGCTCAAGTCATCTTTAGAATCAAATGCTATGACAGCAGGGAACGGAGTCACCTTTACCTCGAAGAGCCGTGGATCTCTGAGAGCGGTCCCTACGGGTCCCATCTGCGAGCGGGCAGCGCAATTCGAAACTTTGAGCTGTTTCTTGAAAGGGGCCGGGATATTTCTTTCCTCATCTACAAAGATTTTGAGTGCTGCAGGAAAGGAAGTCAACGCTCCGCACACGGTTGCTACGATGACTCAACCGCAGAAATCTCGCGCCATTTCCTTGGCGAGTCCATCTCCATCGTCTCGGATGACTTGGCCTCTGCTCTGCGGCAACTTGCTGAAGAGTCACTGAATGGAATCCCGCATCCGAAATTCGAGACTGGAGTAGAGAATGGCATAGTCTATCCATATCTGTGGTGGTTTCATCGACGGGCGGAAATTTCCGAGGCGGCAACATGGCTGGATCCGACAGGCCAACAGCACATTGGCATCTTTCGCGACTACCTTCAGCATCGTTTAGGCGATGAGTGGAAGACCGTAGACTCTCTTATATCAAGAGGCAGGATAAGTGTGCAGTATATTGAATACCTCTTTGTAAGTCATCTGTTATCTCATTGCTCCATCGCTCGGTGCTCCGCTAACAGCAGCAGGCTCCCAACACGATCCTCATATCCAAGTTGAATGGCGAAAAGCACGCTCAAATAGAAGGATTTCTCGCAGGTGACTGGTTAAATCCTCAGAGAAAAAGCCACTCACAGGGGTCAGATCTGGGTCGGGCTTATACCCCCGCTTACTCGATTAGCTGTACGCATTGGACGTTTGACGGAAACTTCCAGAAGAGGATAGTCCAGCTTCCGATTACCATACCCTCAATGGAAGAGGATTTCAAAATCACAGACCTAACAATCTACCCCTCGAAGTTTGCAGATGAGGGACTGAGGAATGCCCTTCAAGAACGCGGGGAGATGTACTGGAAGTGCCGGCGGAAGAGGTATGTCTGCTGCAACGACGACATGGATGAGAGCTTCCATAACACAGTGAGTCTTTCGTTTCCCGCATTCACAAAGACGAATGCGAACCTGAAATTTAGGCAGACCAGCGGTTCATGGTCGACATTACGATGTACAAGCAGATGCATCCTCCTGACCCCGACGAACCACCCACTCCAAAACGAGACGATCTCGGCCCGAAGAAAATGTCGCAAGACAAGCCTCCTAAAAGGGACGATTTCTTGATGTGCCTCCCGACAACTATTCCCGGGTTCAATATGCAGAAGAAAGAATGGGGTAACGGTCACCACAATACCAGGTATAGTGAACACTAATCAGCTAACTTTTACTATCTAGTCAACTTGGAGGTCAGTAACCTCAGAGACGTGGAGTGGAATAAAGAAGCATTCGACCTCTTGGTCGCAGACAAAGAAACGAAGGAGCTTGTCAGAGCTCTCGTCGAGAACCAATGCAATACCGAGAGAAACACCGACTTGATTGGCGGGAAAGGAAACGGGCTGTTCGTTCTGCTTCACGGGTAATATTCCCCCAAACCGGCCCGGAAACGCAGCAGTTCTGACTGGAACTTAGAGCCCCAGGAACAGGTAAAACGCTTACAGCAGAGACGTACCGCTCACCTCCATCTTTACTACGCACGAGACTGATATGAGACAAGGGTTGCTGAAATTGCTGAGAAGCCCCTGTACCGGGTTACTTGCGGGGACATCGGGACGAAAGCCGAAGACGTTGAAAAGGTGAGCGTTTAAAAATCTGCTACTGATGTATGCTCACTCTCACGTTCAACAGTATCTGGAGACCGTATTACTTCTTGGAAAAACGTGGGGTTGTGGTCAGTAGCCTTTTAGCGGAGATCTTGGTTGATGCTTAACAGGATATATAGTGGTTTTACTGGATGAGGCAGATGTGTTCTTGGAAGAGAGGTCGCTCTATGACCTCCAAAGAAATGCTTTGGTTTCAGGTGAGTTACGAAAGGATGAAGTGAAAATACCAACGCTAATTACTTTAGTATTCCTTCGAGTGTTAGAGTATTATGATGGTGACATCCCTTGTTCATTATCTTGTCACATGCTGCGCTAATACTGGTGGGTCAGGCATCTTGATTTTAACAAGCAACCGGGTTGCAATCTTCGATGAAGCCTTCAAATCACGCATGCAACTCACTCTACGCTACAAGAACCTGGAAGAACCTCAGCGAAAGGCGATATGGCACAACCTCATCTCCCGTCTCCAGAAGCATCACCAAGCTCGTCTACGGCCGACAAACCCCCATAATAATCGTCGCGTCAACGAGCACGAGATTGACGCAGATGAAATAAGGGCCAATGTTGACAAGCTCGCAAGAGCTGAGCTTAACGGCAGGCAGATTCGCAATGCCGTTTCAACAGCTAGGCAGCTGGCAATGTTTCGTGGCGAACCAATGCGATACTACCATTTAAAGATTGTAATTGATGAGTCGGAGAAATTTGATTCTTATCTGAAGGAGGTAACGGGGCTTTCCGCAGATATTATCCAGAGGGATAAGAGAGTGAGATAACAAGTTCGAACTCTCCTGTTGAGCAGTTTCCGTTCAACACGCATTTACTATGAACGGAAATTCTAGAATAAATCAGGGTTTGCGGATTTTTCTATTTGATAGTACTGCTAACAGTGCTAGATAAGCTGGCCTCATCTTTGCAAGTTCCTGGTCCCCATATAGCAGCGTGGCCCCAGTAGTCTACATCTTTCCCTTAGTTGTGCCGTAGTCCACCAGATACCTTTAAACATATAATATCCCGCATATCCAGTCTCCTTATTAGAAACCCGGTAGCCGGGAGAAGAAACCAATAAGTACAAACGGTAATAGGGCCTGTTAGGTGCCAAGGTATGTTCCACTTTCTAAGGCCCAGTAACCCACCAGTAGGGCTTTGTTTATGTATATAGGGGGCTTCACCCCAAGTAGTTAGGGAAGGGCAGGCATTAATGGTCATCTATTTACTACCTGTACTGCGAGCCACCTGCTAGACAGCTTCTTCTGCCTTCTACTCTACACTTCACCTTTTTCTCTGACAGGGCCAATCAAGTCTTCGTCCCGACGTAACTGTTATTACAGTCACAAAAGACCAAGGGATCCAAGTACAAGAATGGCGTGCAAGGCGCCTGGAAAGAATTCCTCCATAAGGGAATATAGTATCAAATTAGAGTTAGGATAAGATAACTCCCCCAGCAAAGTGCTACCTGTCAGATATAGGGGACATCAGTTACGTTGTTGTATTAGGCTAACTGCATGTGCTGTAGGACACGTTTTGTCGGATACAGTGGGATGAGGTCGGAAGGAATCGGCCCGTGTGTTGCGCTAATGGGGTGACAGCTAATTTGTATGAGGGATTAGTTCCCTAAGACCCTGAAGAAGACAGTTAGCTGTTATTATCACTAACATTAATATACGAATAAAGTTGTAACAAGGATACTTATATTTCGTGGTTTTAAGCTATTTAACAGTTATAAGCCCGGATTATAAGGTTTTTTAAATTTATTATATTTGTCCTTAAAAACCCTTTTTGTTATTAACATATTAAGTACTAAATAATTAATAAAATCGGATTACGATAAGAAATAACTTAGAATCGGTTATAAAAGCGTATATTCTGTCGCTTTAAATCCTTGCTTTAAAATTTAAAAACTTGTTAAAACCTACGAAAAAATAAATATATTACTTTAAAACCTTAAAAGCTTAAAAGCATTGCGTTTATATATGTCAGATACAAACGTATATTTAGTATGGGGGTTAAAACAGTTGTTGTTATATTGATTATAAAGCCCTTGGATCGTGTCGGTCGGGGCTTATACTGGTAGATGTAGCTAGTAAAGTTTCTACCTAAGCTATAGGTAATCTTTGTAACGTTTTATTTTAAAACCCTTAATAATAATAGTTATCTAATATACCCCTTTAAGGGCTGCTTTCTGGATAGCAGGCCCTAAATATAAAATATCGATTAATTAAAGTTATCTTTAAATCTTTGCAAATTTTTATTAAATAATTTTCGAACTTAACGGTTTTATATTTTTTCTTTAATATTCGTTAACTTTAATTATTAAGTAAATTATCCGAAAAACGTAATAAAAAGAATTTTTATTAATTTATTTATAATTATATCGTTCGTAAAAATATATATTATTTCGATTTTTTCTTAAATTACTTTTTATTATAATTAATAATTATAAATATTTATATATTTTAATTTCGTTTAAAACTAGGTAATATTTACGTAAACAAATTTAATAATTTACTTATTCTTATATTAAATATTAATAATCAAAATATCGAATCGAATTTTAAACTTTTTAATTAATCGTAATACGTATATAACTTTTTTCGCGGTTTAAATAAATACTAATAATTCCGCTTTTATTATAAAAAAATTTATTATATTTTATTTATTAATACGTTATCCGATAATATTATCGAATAAACGTATTATATAAATTTAGAAGTTTTTTCGGTTAATTAAATTATCGGTAAAAAAAATATCGTTAATTATTTCGAAAATATTTATTTTGCCATATTTTAAAACGTAATATTTCGTTTCGACAAAATATCGAATAAATCGATTTATTTTTATATAATATTCCGAACTTAAATTTATATTAAATTTTGCTAATTTAAAAATTATAAAAGTTATCCGAACAAATAATAATTACGGCGTATAATATTAAGCCGATTTTTTTAATATATCGTAATAAAATAATTAAACGTAATTTCTTAATTAAAAAATAATTTTTTATTTTTTATAAAAATATCGGTTCGGCCGGAATTTAAATTTTCTTTCAATTAATTTAATTAACTTATTTATATATAACGATTATAATAATTATATTTAACGTTTCGATTAATTTTAAATAACTTTAATTTTTAAAAATTATTAAAATTCGCTTTTTTTAATAAATTAATATTTTATTTTAAATTAATTAATCGTTACCTTAATTTTTTTTTACGCTTTTTTTTATAAACGATAATTATATTATCGATATAAAAAAATATAAACATATTATTTTGCGCAAAATAATATGGTTTATAAAAAATAAAGGTAAAACTTAATTAAATAAATGTTTTTAATATTTTTTTTATTAAAGCAAAAAAAATTCTTTTAATTTATATAAAGTTTTAAACAAACATAAAATAATTCCCGGTTTCCGGTATTTTAATAACATTTTTATATAAATTTTTTTATTTAATTTTATATTAACGAAAATATTAATTACGTTATATTATATTAACTTTAAATTAAATTACGTAATTATAATAATAAAAATTCGAAAAATTCTTTTAACAAAAATAAAAATATAAATATTTTCGTACGTTTTATAAATTTATTAATTATTTTATATTATTAAACGTATTTTATATTTTAAAAAGTTACTATATTTATCGAATTTATAAATATATATTTATATATAATTAAATAATTATTTCCTATTAACCTTTTTACGGTTATATTTTGTTTACGAATTTATTTATTTATAATTATTTAAATAATCTTTTTTTACTTTTCGAAATTTATTCCTTATAAAGTATTTTCGTAACTTTTTATAAATTTTAAAAATTAACGGAAAATATTTTCGATAAATCTTTTTTTTTATTTATAATAAGCGCTTAATTTAATTATGTTTAAAGGTATTAATTTAAGTTTTTATTTTTATGTTATTAAAATAACGATACGAACGGTTTATTATTTAAATAATTTATATTTTACTTATTTATTTTCCGTATTTTAACTTTATTACCGAATTTAAACATTTTATATTAAACATAACTTTTTAATTTAAAATACGGTATATAATTCCGAAATTAAGAATTTTATTGATACTTTTACTTTTTTAAAAATAACGTTTATACTTACTTTTTTTTAAAAACCATAACAGTTCGAATAATAATAATTAATAAAATAACAAAACGTAGCAAAATAAAATCGGGCGTTAAATAAAAAATAAAATAAGCATTCGTATAAAGTTAATTAAATTTATACGAATTAAATTTTTTAAAAAGTTTTTTTATTTCATTCGAATTTATTACGTTTTCGTTTTTAACGACGTTATTTAAACTTACCTTTAATAATTACGTAATTTTTTTATCTTTTTTATAAACTGTAAATTTAAATTCGAAACGCAAACCTTTTAAATGTTCGATTTTATTAAGTAAATAACGTAATTTATTTTCGGTTATCTTAAAAAAGTTATTTTTTAAATCGTTTAAATTATTATTAAAAGTACTTTTTTCGTTAAAAATAACGTTACGAATCGTTATTATTTTATTCGTTAAAAAATTCCATATACGGTAAATATTCGATAACTGGTATTTTATAAAGTAATTAATCTAAATTTTCGAATTAAATTTTCGCTTTTTATTTAACTTACGTTATACGTTTTTTTATTAAAACGTAAGCTTTATAACTATAAATTCGGAAATAATTTAAATAAAATTATCGGTCAATAATTATCGTTTTTTCCCTATATATTTAATAAATATAAAAACGTTTATATAGCATTAATTAATTAAATATATATTTAATGGTTCGGTTATATAAGTAAATTATAATACGGTAAATCTTTATTTATAAAAAATATAGTAACTTTGCCCCTTTTTACATATAAATCGCTTTTGTTTTAATTATATTTCTTAAACGTTCGGCGCTTTTATTTTATGCCTATATATTAAATACCGAAAGCTCGATTCGAATTTTTTTTTAAATATAAGTAATTTTTAACTTAATACTTTTTACCGTATAATTTATTATCGCATTTTATAACTTTTGCCTTATAATTATAATTTTCGAAAACGGCAAATATTTAATTTAAAACTATTATAATTATTTCGGTTATTTTATCGCTAAGGTACCAGTTTTAAATATAACCTAAAAAACGATTAATTACGAATATAACGTTATTAATACGATTACCATTTTTTTCCAGGTTTTAAAAGTTAATAACTAATTACGTTTTTAATTTTACGGGTAAACTTTGGCAAGCTTTACGGTTTAAACGCTTTACCTTTCCGCATCCGTATACGTTACATTTAACGGTAATAATCTTATTTTCCTTCCGGCATTTCTGGCCAAAATCCTTAATTTTTACCCCCCGAAAATAACTTACGAGATAATTAAAAACTTCTAAACCTAGGTAAGCAAATCTTAAATACTATCGTTAAATATTAACAATATTCGGAAATCGTTTTATTTATAAATTAAATTTTTTCCGTCGGATAAAAAATACTTTCCGAATTAGCTATAATAATAAATATTCGATCATTATTTAATTATACTTTTCGGTTAACATTACGATAATTAAATTATATTTCCGTCGAAAATAATTATTAATCTTCTTATAATTTTACCAAAAGCTTTATTTTTTTAACAAACGTAATAATACCAGGTTACAAGCGAATTCTTCGTAATACGCTATATTATATAAACGCATTAACCGAAAGCCATATAAGCTTTCAAAACGAATATCTATTTTTCCGTATCCGGAAATAAAGATAATTATATCTTTAATAAATATATAATTACCTGGATATATTAATTTAATTAAAAATATAAAAAGTGATCTTTAAATCGAAAATAAAGGATTTTTTTAAAAACTAAATAACCGTTTTAAAAACTATATAAAATATTAAAAATATAACCTTAATAATACCTATTTTACGTTTTAATTAATCGAATTTTTCGGATAACGCTTTAAAATTTAATTTCTTAATTTCTTTTACTAAACTTACGACAAAATTAATATATTTTTTAACCAATCGTATCGAAATTTCGTTAAGCTTTTAATTTTCGGGTACTTTATTTTTAAAAACGAATTAGTAAACTAATAACTTATAAAAACCTAAACATATCTAACAAATAAATCCGGTAAAGTTTTCGTTAATAATAACGTATTTTCGTTTTAATTCCGTTAACTTATCGCCTTAACCTTAACCTTAACCCTTATTTTTACTTAATTCTTAAGTTTTTTTTTATAATATTAATTAATTAATTTTATATTTTATTAATATTTAATAAACCGTTATTTACTTTAAAGTTCGGATTATTTATATTTTCGAACGTTACTTCGAAAACGTTTTAAATAACTTACGGACGGGTTTTTTTTTAATTATACGGCTATATAAACCTTAAATTACGTTATTATTTTGCGGTACTTTAAAATATCAAAGTTAATTTATTCCTTATAAGTTATTTTAAAACTTATAATTTAATAACCAAAAACGTTATTAAAAATGTTTTTTACATCGTTCGCTAAATTTTATATATCGTTTACTTTTTTAATATCTTTATTTTATACGTTCGATACCGTTATTTTTTATTAAGTTATTTATATTCCGAAATTTTTTAAAAGTTTAATAAATAACTTAATAATTATTCGGTATCTTTTTTTCGCTTTCGGCTTTAATTTTTTTTAATAAATAATATTGGTTTCCTTTAAATCGTTATATTATTCGTTAAAGGTTTTTATTAGCTTATAAATCGTAAGTTGGTAATTAAAAAATACCGAAAATAAAATTTAATTTGTTAATTTTTTAATATTTTTCCGGTAATCTTTATAATTTTTATCTTTATATACGTATATAACTTAATTCGTATTATAATTAAGTTTATTTTTAATAATTATTTCCGTTACGGAACAAATTTTTCCGTTAATATTTATTTATTTAATAAAGCTTAATATAACGATTATACTGTCGGCAATAATCTTAGTCGAAATATTTCGAATAATTCGCAGATTAGCTTTTTTCGGGTAATCTTCGAACGTTAATTTCGTAAGTTAAGTAGGTTATAATAATTTTTGATTAAGGTTTATATAATCCTATAGATTTAAGGCTATTATTTTGGTTTAAAATTTATTATTCTATTATTTTTAATACTTAAAAGCTAAATAAATCGTTTTTTTTAATAATTTTAATTATTATAATTAAAGGTCGCTTATCGTTATAATCGTAATATCGGTATTAAATAAAACTAAGACTTTTAATTGTCAAACATAAGCATATATTCAGTATTAAGGTTAAAATAATTGTTATTATATTGATTATAAAGCCCTTAAACCGTGTCGGTCGGAGTTTATACTGGTAAATGTAGTTAGTAAAGTTCCCACCTAAGCCACGGGTAATCTCTGTAACGTTTTATTTTAAAACCCCTAATATTAACAGTTATCTAATAATATAACGTAGTATACTACAAAAGCTTCGTATACAATTTAATATATTTCCGGCAACTTTAAAAAAAATTATTAATAAAATAATCGAAAAATTAAAAATTTTATTTCAAATAAATATAATTAAATAATAATTATATTAAGTCCCAATAGCTCAGTGGTTATAAGCCTGGGTATCGCGTTTTAATCGCTGCAAGCCTGGGCAACCTGCTGCGTACGAAAGATATGTTAGTTCGAATCCAGCTTGGGATAACGTGTTTTGGGTGGCGCCAAGCTCACTGCACGGACCATTAGGAGCTTTGGCTCCTGTATCGTGTCGGCGCCAATTGGAGTGGTTGGTGGCGTTGGAGCTAGCTAGCTGCGGGGTAAGCTCTGGAACCAATCAAATCATCGTGTACTGCCTTTGTTTATCATCGTGTTTACGACCCTTACTGGTTTTTTATCCGGCCCACCTATGGGTACGGTTTTTCGGAGGTGCTCTCCGGTCGCGTCGTGTTACTGGACGTGTACGTATATATACAATCGTGTAACTTCGTGTCGGCGTCAGCTTGTACATAGCTAGATACTTAATAGCACTTTACTTTAAATAATTATATTAATAAATAAGCTTTAGATTCCGTAAATGATTAAGGATTACGTTTAGTTTTACTTAATCGGAAGTTTCCCGTTTTTAAATTTATTTTAATAAAGCCGCCGTTGTTTATTAAAAAAGTCGAAAAAAAAGGTATATTTAAATTCCTACAGTTTAATTTCTTGATTTTAATTATTTCGTATATTCCTTTTAATTAGTTTATTTTATCGATTTTACAGGTTATCGTAATATTTATGCTAATATTATAGCTCGTTTGTTCTTAAGCTATATTATCCCGATTTATTTTATGTTTTAAGTTTACTTTCGAACCGAAATATAAGCTTCGACCAGATATAAGTGATTAGCGAATACGGGTAATGGTAAAAGGTCGGTATAATATATATATTAGATTGTAACGTAACGACCGAAGCCGTATTTCCTTTAAGAATGGTCTGGTTGGCATAAGTATAAGATTTCGATCGCTAAAAAGCAATAAAAGAATAAGGTATAAAAGAAAACTAAATAACGTAAGAATTTAATTAAACGTAAAGAACGAAATTTTAAGTTAAAAATAATAAAAGATAAATCGTGTAAACGTTAACCAGATTAATTAATAGGTTTTATATATGTTTTATAGCGTTAGGAGTTAATTGCGTTGCGTTTTTATTTATCAGGTTTTTAAAATCAATTAAAGATAATTCTATTTTAAGAAAGAGGGTTTAAAATGATGTAGGATGTAAAGCCGGGTATATGGTTTAGTGAGTCTATTAGTTAGCATTACTTATATATTTTTAAAAGTTTTCTTCGCCGGGCGCAACCCCGAAAACGATATTACTTATTATTTATAATATTTACTATAAGTTTTTCTAAGTTCGTTTAATACCTTAATATAGTGTACGATACTTTTAATATCTTTTAATTCCGGGGCTTAATTATAACACGCTTTTGAATTATATACTGATCAAAACCAAGTCTTCTCGTTTTAATTTAACAGTAATAAGCGAAAAAGTTAAAAGTTGGATATATAAGGTATACGTTATAAAGGTTACTAAAATACTTCTTATAAATTATTTTAAAATCTTTTTGTATATTTTCTTGGTAAGCCTTAAAAGATTTTTCTTTTGATTAAACGATAATAATATTAATCAAAAAACGTATCGTTAGCGATAATTTTTTAAAGGAAAAAATTAACCGTTTATTAAAAATTATAAAGAAATTAATTATTTAAA
The DNA here is from genome assembly GCA_004155915.1 of Monosporascus sp. CRB-9-2. Taxonomy (NCBI): domain Eukaryota; kingdom Fungi; phylum Ascomycota; class Sordariomycetes; order Xylariales; genus Monosporascus; species Monosporascus sp. CRB-9-2. The sequence continues at coordinate 244,322 of QJOA01000013.1, forward strand.
AAGTAAATTAATTTTTAAAAGAAATAAAACGAATTTTAACGTATTTTTTAATTTTTAATTAACGTAATATAACGAATATTACGCTATAGCTTTTAAAAATTCGATGATTTTAAATTTAAAGTTTATAATATATATTTTTTACTTAATTAATAGATTTTTAAATTAGGAAATACCGATTTAAGGTAACGGAATATACTTTAAAAAAAGTTTTATTTCGATTGAAAGATATAAAAAAGTAAATATATTGTTTTAGAACTTTACGAGCCCGAAGGCGTTATCTTTATACGACGTGGTTTATTATAAGGATTTTATATATAATTTAATATTTTTCCGGTAATTCCGGAAAAAGGGGTATTAGTAAAATAACCGAAAAAATAATAATTTTATTCGAAATAAGTTTAATTAATTCGTTATTAGAAATATTAACGTAATAATATTTTATATAACTTTAAATATTTATAAACGAAACGTTAATTTATATATAACGAAATTATTACGAACCGATAACGGTACGATATAGTATTTAAAACTAAAATATTTAAATCTCGAAATAATTATTTCATTATAATTTTATTTAAAAGAAGTTCGTTTAAAAGGTTTTATAACGGTCGAATATTAAATATGTAATAAGGCGAAGGCTAAAGGGTGTTACGGCCAGCGAAATATAACATGATAGCTAGTTTATTGGCGCTATGAACGAAGATTTTAAGCTGAAAAAAAGAAAAAAGAAAAGGCAAAGTTGCAAAGTACGTAAAGATTTATAAATGTCCTTACTTTCTGTATAGCAGGTAGCTAGTTCGTATGGCAGCTATTACCTTACGGTTTAATCCTGGTAGCTGCTGTTATATTACCTCCTTTTAAAAATTTGTATACGATTAAAGAAAGTATGCAAGTTTTTGTTAATTATAAATATTGTTTTTTTTTATTAATCCAGTTCCTGCTTTCGTAATTTTATTGTTATCGGGGTGGTTTTCGTTAATTTCGTCGGCCGCCGCGGCGCGTATTTATTTTTATAAGCGGGCCGATAATTTAGGTATTTTAAAATGTTTCGTATAGAACCGTTTTATTACGATCGGTACGTTTTTCAAGTTGGTTACGGAATATTATATTTTATCGGGATCGCAGTTTTTTTATTTAATTTAATATTATAGTTTTTTATAACGCTTGTTAAATTTTAATTATTTAATTTATTTTATTTCGAACTTTAATTTACCGTTAATTTTTTTAAATAACGGTAATATTTGGGTTTGTTAAAATAACAAATTATTGTTAGTTTTACGTAACCGATCGGCGTAAAATAAATTAGTTATTTTGTAGCTTAACGGTAAATTAAAAACGAAATTATATTTACGTTTTTTTATAACTTTAAAAGGTTTTATTTATTGTAAATTTAAGTAAATAATTAATATTTACGTTACGAAGTTTTTTTTACGGAAAAAAACTTTATTACCGATTTTAAAATCGGTTAAATAACGTTTTTTATTAATTTATACCTTTTAACGTTTTTGCGTTTTTAACGCGGTTATTTTCGTAAACGTTTAAACGTTTTTAATTTATTTAACGATTATTAATATCCGTTAAGTTGGTTCGGTTTTTGCCTTTATTATATTTAAGTTTAACGATAATAAGTTCCGGATATTTTTGTTTAATATAACTTTTAACGGGGTTATATTAATTAATGAATATTATAATAAATTATGCGCGAAATTTAATGCCGGTATATATATGCTTTAATCGTTTTAATATTTGTTAATATAAAAACGTAAACGTTAATTTAGTTTTTAATTTGTAAATTTAATAGCTTTTTAAATTTACGGGTATAAAGCGTTTCCGTAATAATATTTTATATTAATAAGTTCGTTTAATTTAATTAAGAATTAGGAAATAAATTATTTTACGTTATTGTTAATTTAAATAACGTTTATTTTAAAAAAACGATATAGGTATTGATAATATCGGTTAATTAGAATTTCGGCGGTGTTAATTTTTTTACCTGGTAAGGTTGCTATAATTTTGCTAAATTTATCGATAAACGTTTATATATAATTATATCCGTAACGGTTTTTTAGTATATTTTTTCCGTCGACGATGACGTAATTCCAGATATTATTCGGAATAGGGAAAGGATAAAAAAGTTCCGGGGTTTTATTTTAAGGCGTTTTGTTCCGACGGTATTCGTAATAATTCCGAATATATTATCGGATATTTTGTTTAAACCGGGGTTAGGTATATTTCTGTATTAATATTTTAATTACTTTGTTTTAATTAAGGTACGTAAATATTTTAGGTACGTAAGTTTTGCGGATAAGTATAATATAAAAAAAATATAACCGTTAATTATTTTCTCGGGTATTATTAATTTATTATCTTTTTTATCTAAGTTTTATATTTTATTTTTGTAACGAATAAAGTTAATTAAGTTAATATTTTATGGAATATTTTTAATTCGTACCTTAATCGGCTTTTTGTTAATAATAACAATAAAAAAGTTTAATCGTTTTGGCGGAATTAAGGCCTGGTTTTTTTCCTTTATTTTTCGGGTTTTAATTATAAATAAATTTACCGTTTTTCGTAATAAGGTATCCGTAACGATATTTTTTTTATTAAGTTAATATTAAAAGGTAATATTAAAATTAAAAAAAAATGGTTTATCGGATTTGGTACGTAAAAATAACGCGTTTATTTACAAAATATAATAAAGTTTAATAATTAATAATAATAATAAATTTTTATTTTTAAAATTTAAAGTAATAATGTTTAAAAGTTTAAATTATTATAAGCAACTTTCGGTTTTAAATAAGATACGCTTTTTTTATTAAGGTTATAATTTTCGAAAAATATTTTACGGGTTTTTATTTATTATTTTTTTATTATTACCAAATAATATTTTTAATTACGTTACGGGATACCTTTATTTTTACTTTAATCGGTCGGCCGGATCGAAAAAAGGTTAAAATTAAGGCTTTATAAGTAAGCCGTTTTATTTTTTCGAAAGCTTTTTTTTGTTCGGGTTTTATTACGAAAAAGGTATTTTTTTTTAATAAAGGGTTTAATAACTTAATTATGCCGTTTTTATAATAGCAAAATATTCGTACGTAATTATAAAGTTTTATAAATAAACGGATTATAATACGGTTATTAAGGTTTTCGAATTTTTATTTTTAAATTACCTTAATTTTGGTTAAATCATAAAAATATTTATACCTGTTTTTATAATAATACCGAAATAATTTACTTTTTTAACGTTAAACCAGAACTTTTTGATATTTTTTTAAAGGTTGGTTTTATATAACCGGTAAATAACTTTTTTATAATATTTTTAATGTTTTTTTTTAAGGCCGGAATAAATTAGTACGTCATCGGCGTAAGCATTTACGTAATAATTAAGAAATTTATATAATTAGATATTAATAAACGATTATTACCAAATAAAGTTTATTTTAAATCCAAATAAAAATATTTTTTATTAAAACGTTTTTTAACGGGTTTTAAATACTATTAAATATTTTAATTTAATAACGATACGAAATTTATAAAACGTTTAAATAATATTAATTTTGGCAAAACGTTTAACGTTTTAATAGTTAAATATAATATCGTTAAATAAAAGGGTTAAAATAAGGTAATTTTTTAAATATTAATTTTTTTAACGGTAATCGATATAAAACCGGCGTTCTGATAAATAAGGTTTTGGGGCAAATAAAATTAAGGCGGCGTTTTTTCGTATATATAATTCGATAAAATTTATTTTTAATAATTTATTTATCATTTTTTTTTAACAGGAAATATTAAATAGGCGTTTTGTAAATAAGAGGTCCAAAGACGGGTATTAGCCGGTCGAATTCTAGGACCACGTTATAGCTAGGTCGGAAATTTAAAAAGATATTAGCTTTTTTTAAAAAAAAAATTCTTTTAAATAAGCGAAAGGTTTTGGTAAAAGCTTTCGGATTCGTTTTACGTACTCCGGATTTTTATTTTCGGGAAAAGGGATTTTTTGGCCGTTATATATCTTCTATTTTTGTAAAGTAATTATCGTTATAACGTTCGATTTTTTATTTTTAAAAAGAATAATTTTTTAAATTAACGGGTATTTATTTTATCGTTCCATACGGGGGTCGGTTTTTAACTTATTCGTTAACGAAACGATAACTGCATTATTTTTAGCAGTTTTTATAACGGAAATAATTAGCTTAATATTATATACGTCCGGTATATTTTTTTTATCTATTATATCTAACGAAATAATAAGTACGGGTATTAAGGTAAAATCGTTTTCGGGTTTTTTTTATAAATATCGGAAAATTTAATATTATTTATCGGCCTTTTTTATAATACGGTTACGGCGGTAAACGTTTTTCTAAACTTTAAGGTTAACGTACCCGTCCAGCAAATATCGGGTTAAGAATTTAATCGCCGGTAAGAACTTGGCTAAAGCTGGTAAGTTATCGGGTTAAATAATATTTTTATTTTTGTAGTTTAATAATAAACTATATTTTTTTATCCAATCGAAACCGATAAAAATGTCGTATTTAGTATTGATAATTTAAAAAACCTAATTAGGAAAACGTTATCCGTTAATTTCGAATATTATAATTATTTAAGCTTTTATTTAACCGGCGGATTGCTTCCGGTAATTTTATAATTAAATTAATTTTTTTAGCCGGATAATATAAATTTATAATTGTTTTTTTGTTTATTTAACGAAAAAAAAATTAACGAAAAGTTAAATTTATATTCCGGTATTATAAAAAGCGGTAATACGTAAATTAATCTTTTTTATTTGGATTTATATAATTTTAATAAAAGCTTTACATTTTTTAAGGTTATTTATTTCCGTTATTATTAATATAAAAAGGATTATCGAAAAATTTTCCGACGGTTTTATTTTTTTTTGGATTTATCGAAATTGGACGAATCCTTTATTATTTTTATTGCAGTAACCTTTTTTTTATTAAGGTAATTGTTAGCCTTATATTCCGTTTTATTACAGTTAAAGTATATGCCAGCTTTTTAATAAACCTTTTTTTCGGCCTCCGACAAAGGCTTGCCGGTATTGCCCAAAGTTTTCGATTTGCTGGAATTATTATTTAAATAAAGTTTTTTATTTTTATTTTTCGGTTTATTAAGGTTATATAATCGGGGTTTACGCTTTTGTTAGCGTTTTTTATAAGCGAGCTAGTTATTGTAAACGGTTATAACGACGTAATTATAAAACTTTTCGTAAGTAACGTCGGGATTACGGCTGTTTTTAAAAAGGCGTAAATCGAAATTTGGAAAAATATATTTTTATAAAACCTGTTTTTATTTATCCTTAGTAATTTTGGCCTTTTAAACGAAAGTATTAAATTTAAAAATAAAATCGTAAATATTTTAATTTTTGCCGGGCTTAAAGGTAAAAATACAAAAGGTTTTTTTAATAACGAAGGTTTAATTCGGGTCGTAATACGATAATTTTAATACTTAAATTATTTCGGTTACGTAAAAAAAAATTACGTAATTAATCGGTAACGAATTTTAATTACCTATTTGGCCTTTTTTTTTAAAAAAGTTTATTAAATAAACTATACGGATTTTTTTATTCCGAAAAGTCGGTTTATTTATTTTAAACTTATTTACGACTTTACGGATTTAAGCGTTAAATTTAATTTTGTTATTATTAAACTTAATAAGGTCGTTAACGTAAATTCTTTTTTTTCGGTTATAAATAAAATTTACGCCATTAATTTTTACGAATTTGCGGAAAACGGGCCATATTGTTATATTAATAAAGCGAAATATACTGGTGTTATTAAAAACGTTATTAATTATATTTTCTCGGCGAAAGCGGTCGGCGTTGTCGGAAAGAATAAAGGAATAATAGCTTTATTTAGTTTAAAAGCGAACGATTTCGTTGCGGAGTTTTTAAAGTTTTTTCTGGATATTCTGGTTATCGTTAATTATTTCGTTAATTAACTACCTATCGGAATTGATTTTTGAATAATTATGGTTTTAATTTTAATGGTTTTAATTTAATAAATTTTTTATCTTTACGGATTTAATTTCGTTTTGCGGTACGTTATTTTTTGCCGTTTTTTTAAAGTATTTGTTGTTTTCTATATTCTGGTCTAGGTTTTAAGAAAATATTTCGTTTTTTGCATTCTTAATTCTACCTTTAATTAATTTAAATTGCTTTAAACGTTAATTAGTTAATAAATAATTTTTTTTAATAAATATCTAGTTTTAATATTGGTTAATCTAGGTTTTAGTTTTAAATCTGGTTTAAAACGCGTTATTTTTCGTCGTTACGTATCGACATAAAAAAGGTATAATACTTTATTTATTAATCGTTAAGTTAGCGAAAAAAAAAATAAGTTTAAAATAATGTTACGGCTAGCGAAATATAACACAATAATTAATTTATTAGCGCTATAAACGAAAATTCTAAATTAAAGAAAAAAAGGAAGGAAAGGCAAAATCGCAAAATGCGTAAAGATTTATAAATATCCTTACTCTCTATATGGCAGGTGGCTAGTTCGTATAGCAGCTGTCACCCCACGGTTTAATCCTGGTGGCTGCCGTCACAAAGGATATATATATCAAAAACCAAAAAAAAAACGTTTCGATTAAAATAACGAATTATTATTAACTTTATAAACTTTAAAAAAGATTTTAAAGGTTATAAATACGTTATGTTTTTAACCAATAGGTATATCAGCTTGATTTAGGATATTTATTTTAAAAATTAAAAATAAAATATATTAATTATAATGTTTCGGTATTTTTTAATGGTTTTAAAAAATTAAAAAAAAGTTTTTTTTATAAATATTTAAATATAATAACGAAATCTTAAAAAATTCTTAATTTCGGAATATATCTTAATCGCTTTTTTTTAATATTAAATTTAAGCTTTTAATACCGTATATCTAGGTTTAAAACGGAGATGTAAAGCGTTTAAAAGGTATAATTAAAAAACAATTACGATATAAAATAGCGTTAAATTATATTCGGCTTTAATTTTATATATTTTTAAAGTAATAATATATTTATATAATCGTATTTTTAAATGCCTTTTTCTATAATAAAGTTTATACAAAATTTATTATATTTATTTAACGTATAGAAATAACGTTATAATATTTAATGGGAAGCTTTAATAGACCCAGCTGCAAATATACGCCTATATAAATTACGTTATAATAATTACCGTTATAAAAAAAAGATTTTAAAAATTAAATGTTAAAATATAAATTAATTTTTCGTCGGTTACCGAGTTACGAATATTTACGAAATCTGGAACCCGTTAATTAAGAAGATTATTATTGTCTAAAATATATAATTTCACGAAAAAAAAGCTTTTTTAAATAATATTAAAAAATAAAAAAAAAATAAAAATCCTTTTTTAACGTTACGGAAAATAAGTTACGGACGTTATTTTAATAAGTAAAATTACTCAATGAAATTTATAACTATTCAAATGTACATATTTACGAAAAAATTAAAGATTTAAACGGAATAATTTAACTTCCGATTAGATAGAAAAGATAGTTTAAAAGCATATAAATACTTTTAAATAAAACGTACGGAATAATAAAAAATAAGCCTATTTATATAAAATTGATTATTTTTATACGATCGTTATATTCAAATTATTTTCGTCGTTAAAACCGTTACTTTTATTGATAGTTATATTAATAATTATTATAATTATTATGTTAACGGAAGCTGAGAAGCTAATTTTAGGTTTTTATTATATTATTTAACTTAAAATAACGGTAAAAAACAAAAATATTTTACGGGTTAAAAACGTAAATTCTCCGCATATTCTATATTATAAAAATATTATTTAAAATGATTATAAAGTTTAAAAAGTTACATTTAACGTTAAAGGATTAACTTACTTTATAAATTTACCTAATAACGGGCCGGTAAATTACGGAAGTTTAAGGAAAATAATTACCCGAAATGCGTATTATTTTAATCGGAAAAATTTCGATACGAAAAAATATAATGGAATTTTTAAATTATAACGCTGGGTATATAAACGTAACCTACTGTTATTGTTACGAAGTTCTAAAAAATTAAATATATACTTATTAAAAAGGTTATTTCGTAAAATCGAAAAAGTTTATTTATAAAATTATAAAAAGAAATCTAATTTTTAAAAGCCGTTAATTTCTTTTTTATTAAAGGAAAATAAGTTTAAAGATATATATAAATATATATTTATAAACTTAATAAAGATAATTAATTACAAAAGTTTAACGTATATTTCGGTTTAAAAACATTTATAATAATCTGTGCGTATTTACTTTAATTAAAAAATCATTTCGAATTTTAATCGTTATTATAATTAAATTCGATTTAAAGTTTAAATAATATAATATCATAAACGTTTTCGTTAACGCGAATTTTTTTATTAAGTATTTATACATATACTTTAAGAATATTTATAATATAATAAAAATCTTTTAATTAACAAGGTATTATATAAATTAAAGGAACTACTTTTGTTATCGCAAAAGGATTTTATTAAAACGTTTAAAAAATTAAGATTTAACTCCGTTTTTTACGAACTTTGTTATTTTATTTATTAAATATACTTTTTTTTCATAAATAGTATTATTACGGCTTACTATAAAAAAGGTTAAAACTTTATCGGTTTATTAATTTAATAAATACGGAAACGTTATACTTTTATCAAAGATAAAGATTTATAATAATCTTTTGATATTAAAATAATTAAAACTAAAGTTAAAAAAATTTTAATTATTTTAAGACGATTTTAAAAATAAATTAGTGAATTTATTTTTTTTTTAAAATTTTTTTAAATAACTTTTTAAATACGTTAATAACAGACGTCGAATTCTTACCGAATTTTAATTTGATTTCTTTAACCTTTATTAATAAATATTAAAAAGATCAGTTTTATTTTCTACGTAATAATTAATACGTAATCTAATATAGTTTTTGCGGTATTTCGATTTACTTAATTTAATTTAAAGTTTAATAATATATATTATAAAGTTATTAATTAAATTATTTTATATTTAATCGGGATTAAAATATTAAGGTTATAATTTAATGATAATAATTTATTAAATATTTAAAATAAGTTTTTTTTTACGGATAATATAATTAACCGCAAAAGTTTTTATTTTATATTATAAAATTATTTAAAAAAATAATAAGATAATAAATAAATAAATAAAATATATTAATGATTTTTATAACCGAAACTGAATTATTATTTTTTACGTAAATTTAAAAAAAAGTATTTAATTTTTAATCAATTAAAAATTAAAAATTAAGTTAAATATAAAATCTTTAAAAATATAATATAATAATTAATAAATTATACGGTTTATTAATACCGATATCGTTTTTTATAAATGAAATTCCGATACGTAAATATATATAATTTTTAATTTTACAAAATTTTAAAAAGAAATATAATCAAGGTAAATTATACTATTAGGGATAATATATTAACTGCTGGATTAGTAAAGATATTATTATACGAACTTTCGAAATAATTTTAAGAAGTAATTAAAATTAATAAATATTACGAAAACTTTTAATCGGTAAAAAGATAATTTAAAAATAATTTTAAAGGAAAAATTAGCTACTTAGAAAAATTTAATCGTTAATATATATATATATATAATTACGGCTTTAAGAAATAATAAAATATAATAGTTAATGCCGTAACTGCGTTAAGGCGTTAAGGGGGTGTATCAGTTAGCAGGGGGTGCGCTAGTACCCCATATACGGAAAGATTCCCTTTGATCGGAACATATATGTTCCGTGGATAGATTATATTAAAGTGAGGTGCGCGTTCTAGAGCACCTGTAACTAGTTATGCAATATAACATAATTGATGCCCCCTATATTTGACAATAATACTTGCTTATTTCGTTATGTATAAACTTAAGTTTGTTTTATTTTTGTATGTAATTATTTTAATTGTTTCAAGGTAAAGATTACTTTTAACGCTAGCTAGTTTTTCGTAAAAGTCACTGTAGATTCTAAGATAAGACCAATGTTAGCAGTTGCTGGAATAATTTTAATACTTTCGTAATAGCTGGTATTGTAGGCTGAGTACGTAATGGGTAATTCCCACTCCCTAGAGCATATTGGATGGTTCAGGGGCTATCAAACCGAATCCCAATAAAATAAATGTGAGGAAGATTCATCCAAAAAACACCGAGAATACACATATACAGCATTGACATGTCTTGATGTCGGACTGTCTTATAGCGCGTCCGTGGTAGGCTCGTTTGTGACCAACGTCTCGGGAGAAATTAGCGAGGGGACAATGAATGAGAAGCCAGTACATGGGAGTTGCAACAAGCTCTCAAGTGTACACAGGCCCCCCCCCCGCTATGAGTGTGGTACGGTGCTATAACTGACGTCGTGCTCGTCGAACTGTGGCACATACTTCACCTTAAGGGTTTGCGTTTGGTATGGACTCGGGAGACTGAGTTCGCCGGCTCCGACGGTGTTGGCGGTCCCGGTCATCTTCAGACTCATCATCTGAGTATACCTTCGGATATCGCGATCGACTCTGTCCGCGGCCACGGTCCTGGTCGTACCAGGTTTGCGCACGGTCTAGATCTGGTTCGGGAGGTGGGCGAGAGTAGCTGTTGGTATGTGCACGACTGTGAGTTGCGGCTCTATCTGACGACAAGTTGCTGCGGGTTGAGTGTGACTCCTGGAATGATGAGATTGTCCGCCTTGGAGGCGGCCGAGTATCCACCGTTATCAGTCGTGGCTCTCTCGACGAACTCCGCTTCTTGTGAGAAGATTTATCTTTTGAAGACCGCGGTGAGTCGTAAAACATAAGTTGACCAGGTGTCCTAGCCGACGATCTCCACGCCATGTCTTCTTCTACCGTTATACCTCGATAATTAGCCCCCGGACGAGGTGGGTAGACTGAAGTAACTGCTGGGGTGGGTGTTGGGATATGAACAGGGTGCCCTGCCACATGTCTGAAGGTGACCTGCTCTTGAAACGTCGGTGATAGGTTCAGTGATGGCATTTGACTACCAGATCTTTCTAAGTATCGAATGGCACTGTCTAATGTCTCGGTATTGCGCCGATCACGCTCCTCATCCTCGAAGTCATCTTCGTCTTGCTCTACATACGCTGACCTAGATGTCTTAGAGGCACGCAGCTGCTGCTTTTTGCGCTGCGTCGAGCGAGGCGCTATAGGCTGCGCGCTGTGCGATTTCTGTAAGGAAGGCGTCGGCAAGGCTTGCCGCCATTTTTTTTGGCCAAACTCTGTCAACAACGCGGCCCGCCGAGCATAGTTCCCGGTCGTGTTGTCCCTGGATATTGTGGAATTTATGGAACGATCAGACTCAGTCAATATAGAGAGCCTGCTGCGTCGTCGAAAAGGGGAAGATGTGTCGCTGTGGTTGCCGCGAGACAGGGCCGACTTGGAGTCAGCCGAAGCCCCGGTCGGGTTGCCCCTGGCTATTGTGGAATTTATGGAACGATCAGTCTCAGTCAATATAGAGAGCCTTCTGCGTCGTCGAGCAGGGGAGGATGTGTCGCTGTGGTCGCCGCGAGACAGGACCGACTTCGAGTCAGCCGAAGCCGAACCTGAGTCACTTGGTTCAGGCTCATCTTCCGAGGACCATTCTTCCTCGGTGCCGTAGATTGCTCGACCGCGTACCTCTTCAGCTTCGGAGAATGATTGTGAGCGAGAACTTGAGCGAGGAGAGCTAGCCGAATGCCGCTTAATGCTTTCTCTGGGCCTCCTTAACGAGTGTCAGTGGAGCCACGTCGCGAAGGTTTCTCTCTTAGTCTGACCTAGCTAACATTGTGAAGTGTTGGGGGAGTACGCTTTTCGTACGATAGTAATTGGCAAGTCGAAGCAAAAAGTGTTCCGGAGGATATAACTCGGGTGGCTGAACAATGCCAGTGTCTTGTGCCCTCCGCACTCGATGAGGTGTAGATCGGCCTCTTCATTCTGTGGCCCCAACACGACGAGGAGCAGAGAAAGCGCCTTGGGCGGGATAGAACTTCAAATGAAGGAGTGGCGAATATGTTGTGACAAGAGGTTGTGATAGCTTCCCTTTGCGGATACGCACGGACGGTGATGGGTTGCGTCGATATTGCTGTTTGCAGGACGAATACTCGATGCGCGAAGCAGCTGTTGATGCCGCAACAAGCAGAAATGGAAACAAGCGAATCGTTCAAAGAACGAAGGCCAAACACGTCTGATAGCAATGCTGTCTAACTTAGTCGGGCGGGGCTGCAGGCGGCAGATGCCGAGACACCAGGCGGGTGGGTGAGAGTGGGGTAAATTGGTTGCAGTAAACTAGGAAATTACTAATCAAGGCAGGAGACGAAAGCATAGTTTTTGAGGCCTCGAGAAGTCGGTGACGAAGACAAGGAGAAGCTGCCTTGAGGCCCGAGGCAGCCACTTGCCATGTATATGCCGTAGCGCACCAATCCGTTCTATTGATGAAGTCACCCACATGCCCGCTTTCTATATATTTTTAATTTCTTATAATTTTTGTAACATCTCCGTCTATCAAGCTCGCGTCGGTATACCAAGCATAGGAAGACATGCATTCTTGTCAAGTGCGAGATTCATTATGGCGAGGATGTGTTTGTTCAACTTACAGTAGACGGAAGACGTTTGATGTCAGCGGGTTTAGCTAGGCTATAAAAGTAGATGATGATGATAAAGACAGCTCGGGTGAAGAAATATAGAAAGAACGTATACTTGTCCAAAGAATGGCAAATTCGGACTATGCTGGTAGCAGTGTCGCGTATTAGATTTTCAAACCTGCAAGTCGATGGCGAAGGGGAAAAGAAGGAAGGATATTGTCAGCTAGCAGGGGGTGCGTAGTGCACCCCATATGCGGAAAGGCTCCCTCTAATCGGAAGATATATGTTCCGTAGCTAAGCTACTTAAAAGAAGTACGCGTGGGATAGCATACGCAACTTGTCGGATATAGAGGACATCAATTGTGTTGTTGTATGGGCTAATTGCGTGTGCTTTAAAACGCGTACTACTTTTGAATATAGCCTAGCAACGAAATATATATTTTCCGCATATAGGGTGCGTTATGTATCAGCTAGCAGGGGGTGCGCTAGCACCCCATATACGGAAAGGCTCCCTCTGATCGGAACATGTACGTCACGTAACTAGACTACATAAAAGTGCAGTGCGCAATTTAGAGCGCTAACAACTAGTTATGCAATACAACACAACTAATGTCCCCTATATCTAACAATTAAAAGTATTAGACATGTTCCATAAAGTAAAGTTTTACCGTTAGCTAATGACCCGTAACCCTGCACCTAACCACTTACCCAAAAGCTTCAAGTTCGATCTAAAAAAGAAATATACTGGCCATAATTTAAATGCACTAGCAGCCCCCAAGATAGTACCATAAAAGGAATACCAATTACTACCTGATCGATAACAACTAAAAAAGTATGTTAGCTAAATAACGCAATAAATACGCATTTATAAATTCAATCTTTTGATATAATATACAATCTTTTGATATAATAATTACGGAATAATTAAAATCTTATTCGCTTAATTCGCGTTTTTATTAATTAATTAACTGTTATTAAAACGATATAAATTATATATTAACTATAATTATTTTTATACTTTTTATTAAATATAATAACGACCGTACTATTAACGTTTTTTATTATTTATAAGGAATTTAAAATTTAAAATTATTTTAAAAAGAAATTTTAATTTAAAATATACGTTTTTAAAATTTAAAATGATATTAATTTTAATTAATTACGGTCGTAACTTCTTAAACCTATAAAACCAGATATATTCTTTTATTTAAAAAAAACGAATTCATTTTTTAACGGAAATTAATACTTTATTTTTTATAAAAACTATCGAAAAATTCGATTTACGAATTAATTAACCAATATTTTTAAAATAACAACCGAAAATAAATAAGTTTATAACTAGAATTATACGGCATATATTAATAAAAATCGAAAATACGATACATTTTATAAAAACATTAACAACTTAACGAAATAAATTTTAAAGTTTATATTTTTAACGATTAAATAAATAATACTTTTTTTAGAAAAAAATTTACGAAAATAATACGTTATATTAATTAAAACTGATAAAATATAAGGCAATAAGTTTATATTTAATATTGAACAGAAATACCGCGAAATATTAAAATAAATTTCGAAATTTAATTAAAAGTTAAACGAATAAATCGGGAAATAATAAGAAATTATAATTTTAAAATAACGATATAAATTCCAGAAACAAGTATAATAATCGGATAAATTAACAACTTATCTATAACCATAACTTTTATTATAAAATCCTAAAAAACTTTTTTTAAATTACTAAAAAAACTAAAATTAAAAACGATATAATTAATTACTATAAATAACTATTAACTTTCTAAATTATTAAACCCAAATCTATTAATTATTTATATTACAAAACGTTTTTGAATTTTTATACAACTTTTACGGATAGTTTTAAATAAAATAATTATAATTAAAATAATATAAACTTATTAACGCTTCATTACGCGGTAAAACTCTTAAACAAAAATCGAAATAAAATAACCATAAAAACTTATAAACAAACCGATATATTAATAAACGAAAAAGTTCAAAATTAAACGTTTAAAGGACTTAATATAAAACGTACTTAAACATTTTCCATGTATTACCTTAATATTTTTACGCATTTTTAATAAAACTTTAATAAAATTTAAACTTAAAAGGATAATATTAATATTTATCTAAAATCAAATTAGTTTTGATTAATTCGGAAAAAAGAGATTAACCGTTTAATAAAAATTATAAATAGATTAATTATATCAAAGAAAAATTAATTTTTAGAAAAAGTAAGATAAATTTTAACGTATTTTATAATTTTTAATTGACGTAACGTAATAAACGTTTCGTTTTATCTTTTAAAAAATTTATTTATTTTAAACTTAAGGTTTACGATACATATTTTTAACCTTAATAATAAATTCCTAAACTTTAAACTAATCGTATAAAGCAATAATATATATATATATATATAATAATTTCATTCTGATTAAAAAGTATAAAAAAGTTAATATATTATTTCGAAGTTTTAACGGTATAAAAACGTAATAATTATATAACGTAACTTATTACGAAAGATTACAAATAATTTAATATTATTTTAATACCTTCAAAAAAAGGTATTAATAAAATAACTAAAAAATAAAAAATCTTATATAAAATAAATATAATTAAATAATTATTACGTTAATAAATAAATTCAATTAATTTATTATCGAAAATATTAATATAATAATTACTTATATAACTTTTTATTATTTATAAATAAAACGTTAATTTATAAACAAAGAAATTATTACATATAAATAACGGTATTATATAATATTTAAAATTAAATTATTTAAATTCCGAAAAAATTGCTTAATTATAATCCTATATAAGAGAAGTCCGTTTAAAAGGTTTTATAATAAACGAATATTAAGTACGTAATTAAACTAAAATAAAAAAATAAATACGTTATAAATTACGGAAAAAAATATTTCGATTAAAATAAAAAATTTCTATTAACTTTATAAACTTTGAAAAAAACCCGGAAAAATATAAATACGTTATATTCGCTACCGATAAATATTTAAAACTTATTCAAAACATTTACCTTAATAACCGAAATAAAATATATTAATTATCATATTTCGATATTTTTTAAAACTTTTAAAAAACCAAAAAGCCTTTTTTATAAATTATTAAATATAATAACAAAATCGCAAAAAATTACTAACTTCGAAATATATTTTAATCGCTTTTTTCAGTATTAAACTTAAGCCTTTAATACCGTATATATAAGCTTAAAACGAAAATATAAAACGTTTAAAAAATATATTTAAAAAAGAAAACAATTACGACACAAAATGGAATTAAATTATTTACGTTTTTAGTCGTATATATTTTTAAAATAATAATATATTTATATAACCATATTTTTAAATAAGGTTTTTTTTAATAAAACTTATAGAGAATTTATTATATTTACTTAACGTACAAAAACGGCGTTATAATATTTAATCGAAAACTTTAATAAACTTACTTACAAACTTATAATTATATAATTTACGTTATAACGATTACCGCTATAAAAAAAGAATTTTAAAAGTTAAATTCAAAAATAGAAATTAGCTTTTTTGGCGGTTATCGATAAATTAATATTTACGAAATCTGAAACTCGTTAACGAATAAAGTTATTTAAATCGTTAAATTTAACGAAAAAGCTATCTTTTTAAGTAATATTAAAAACATTAAAAATAACTTTTTTTATATTACGGAAAGTAAGTTGTAAAAGGTAGTTTAATAGGTAAAAATACTTAATTAGGCCAATAATTATTCTATATATATATAAATAAGAGAAATTGAATAAAATACTTTTTTTACCGGCTAAGTAAAAAAAAAATTATTTCAGAATAATATAAACGTTAAAAACGTACGGAATAAAAAACACAAACTTATTTACATAAAATTAACTACTTTTATACGACCGTTATACTCGAATTATTTCCATTTTTTAAATTATTATTACTTTTAACGTTTATCTTAATACTTATTATAATTATTACGCCGACGAAAGAAATAAAAATAATTTTAAACTTTTATTATATTATTTAATCCAAAATAACGGTAAAAAATAAAAGTACCTTACGGGTCGAAATTATCTCCCCGTATATTGCGTATTGCAAAAATATTACTAAAATCGACAACAAAATATGGAAAGCCGTATTTAATATAAAACAAATAATTTATTTTATAAATACGCGTAATAAGCGGCCAGTAAATTACGGAAGTGTAAGGAAAATCAAAACCCGAAATATATATTATTTTAATCGGAAAAGTTTTAATATAACAGTATATAAAATATTTAAGTTATTAAACCGAATATATTAACGAAATTTACCGTTACCGCAGTAGAGTTATAAAAAGGTAAATATATACCTTTAAAAAACAATATTTAAAAAACTCGAAAAGGTTTATTTATAAAACTATAAAAAGATATAATCTTAAAAAGCCGTTAATTAATTTCTTATTAAAAGGAAATAAGTTTTAAATTATATATAAATATGTATTAATAAATTTAATAAATATAATTAATTATAGAAATATAAAGCGCGGTTTGTTATACAAAATAATTAATAACTTAAAAACGTTTATAATAATATATACGTATGTACTTTAACTAAAAAAATATTTTAAGGTTTAATCGTTATTACGGCTAAATTCGACTTGAAACTTGGGCAATATAATATTATAAACGTTTTTATTAACGCGAATTTACCTTATTAAATATTTACAAAAATGCCTTTAAAAAATTTATAACGTAACAAAAAGTTTTTAATTAAAAAAGTATTATATAAATAAAAAGAATTATTTTTATTATAGCAAAAATCTTTTATTAAAACGTTTAAAAAATTAAAACTTAATTCCGTTCCTTACGAACCTTATTATTTTATTCGTTAAAACGTACTTTTTTTCTGCTTTATAAATAATATCGTTACATTTTATTATAAAAGAGATTAAGGTTTTATTAAATAATTAATTTAATAAATACGGAAATAATATATTTTTATAAATGATAAAAATTTATAAAAAATTTTAATTATCGAAATAATTAAAAATGAAATTAAGAAAAGAAGTTAATTATTTTAATTCGATTTTATAAATAATTTAATCAATTTATTTTTTTTAAAAAAGTTTACATAACTTTTTAAATACGTTAATAACAAACGTCGAATTATTACCGAATTTTAATTTAGTTTCTTTAGATTTTATTAATAAATATTAAAAAAAGACATCGATTTTATTTTATATATAATAATTAATACGTAATTTAATATAACCTTTACGGTATTCCGATTTGCCCGATTTAACCTAAACTTTAATAATGTATATTATAAAGTTATTAATTAAATTATTTTATATTTAATCAGAATTAAAACGTTAACGTTATAATCCGGAAATAAAGATTTATTAAATATTTAATGTAATACTTTTCTTTTCGGATAATATAATTAACCGAAAATTATTTTATTTTCATGTTATAAAATTATTTTAAAAAATAATAAAATAACGAACAAATAAATAAATATAATAATTACTTTTATAACCGAAACGGAATTATTATTTTTTACGTAAATTATAAAAAAGGCCTTATTTAATTTTCGATTAATTGAAAAGTTAAAACTCGGCTTAAATAAAACTCCTTTAAATATATAATACGATAATTAATAAATTATAAACCTTATTGACGCCGATATCGCCCTTTTATAAATAAAGTTACGGTACGTAAATATATATAATTATTAATTTCGAAAAGCCGTATAAAAAGAAGTATTAAAATAGATTATATATTTACGGACAATATATTAATTAATAAATTAATAAATATTATAAAAACTTTTAATTAATGGGAAAATAACTTAAGCTTTAAAAAGTAATAAAATATAACAATTAACGCCATAATTATATTAAAGCGTTAAAGGAGTATATTAATTAATAAGAGATACATTAACACTTTATATACGAAAAGGCTCCCTTTAAACGGAACATATACGTCACATAACTAGACTACATAAAAATGCAGTGCGCAATTTAAAGCGCTAACAACTAGTCATGTAATATAACACAACTGATGTCCCCTATATCCAACATTATACATCTTCTACTAGCTAACATATCCCCTTAACGTCTCAAAGCATATCCGGCGTTAATCGTTGACTTAATTACTTCTTAAAGCTACAGCTTTTAATTTTACCTTTTCTCAGGCAATTGAATTCTTTTAATTTACTTATTCTTTTTTTTTTTCGAAAATATTCGTAAAATATTTTTCTATAAATCGAAAGTTAGTATAATATTTATTAATTTTAATTACATTTTAAAGTCTTTAAAAGGTTGGCGTAATAGGATTTTAATTAATACGCTACTCAATATATCTTTTATAAACGGAAAATATTTTTTAAAAAAGATCTTTTGTTATCTTTTATAATTAATAATAATAATTATTTATATAACGTACTATGTAATTAAACGGTTTAAACTAGTAAACGGACTAATTTGCCAAACATTTTAATTATTCATCTTTAATTACCTATTTCTTAATATTAATAATACAAAATAAATTATTAAATAAGCGAAAATAAATTTAACTATTTAAGTTTAAAAACGAAACCCGAAAGCTTAATTATGCGAAATTTAATTTTATATAGAAAATTACTTTAACGACCTTAAAAGCCTGATATTATTCTTCCTTTACAAAGATTTACGGCAACTAAAAAACTATCGATTATTGATCGAATTTTTAACCTACATATGTAACCGTTTTTTATCCGGCTTTAACATATTAAAAATATAGCAAATGTATTATTTATTTAACGTATTATAAAAAGCGTTGAAATTAATTAAACATCGAAATTTATTAAACGATAAAAAGAATTATAAATATATTTAAAGTGGAAAATTAATTATTAACCGGTTTTATTCGAAAATTCAAAAACATTTCGAAAATAATTCGAACTTATTCGGATTACTACCGTAAAATACTGTATCGTAAAGAAGAAATATTAATAACTTCGATAAGATTAAATTTTTAATAAAGCTTTTTATAATAACGGACATAATAATTACCAATCGAAAAACGGAAAAAAACTTATATAAACGTAAAAAAAAAATATATATATATAATTATTAAAATTATTAACTTTTAAGGTTAAATTATATCGTTATTTAATGTTATGGCGGAAAAGAATTACTTTAAGTCCTAATACCGTAATAACCTCTTATCAGTAAACGATTAAAAATTATATTAAATAATAATAACTAAATAATAAACAAATTAAACTTAAAATAAACCTAGCATTTTAATAAATATACTTAAAAGCGTACGAAAAATTCGAAACATTTTCTTATCCTCGACGATTACGAAAATTATTATTCGATAAGATTCGAAAGATATTACGCTAATTACGACATTATTACGTTTTGCATATTTGCGTATTTTTCGTATCGGCTTTAACCTTTTAATATATTTTGTTTTTTTATTTTAAAACACGGTTATTCCTTATATATCGAAAATTTAATACGACGTTATTATATTTATATTACCAAAAAAAAAAAATTTCTCGTCGGCTTTTACAGTATATTTAAAATTATTATAACGTTTATTAATATTAAATTTGAATTCGTAAAAGCTGATTTGATTCTACTCGATCTTAATAACGTTTTTTCCGGATTCGAAAATTTTTTAATTATACTTACGTTAACCGTTTTTCCGTTAACCTTCGCCGGTTTTATTTCCCGCTCGTAAAAACCTTTAAAAATATCAGTAAAATAATAAAATAAAAACGTTTCTTTAAAAAAAGTATTAAAAATTATTAGCGTAGTTCGCCGATAAAAATATTTAAATCGGTTAATCTTATAATAAAAAATTATATATTACTTTTATATAAAACTGCTTTTCTTCGGGAAAAAAACGTCTAATTACGTAAAACGAACCACATTTTAAACAAACGTCGAAAAATCAAAAATAAACGTCTTTAAAAAAAAGAAACACATACTATATAAAAAATATAAGCTTTTCTAGCCCCCCTCCCCAAAAAAGAGATAAGAAAAAAATGCAGCTAACAACAACTGGAAAAGGTCGTCGCAAAAAAATTAAAATAAAAGAACGGAAATATAGCGTTTACGGCAAGCCTGGACAAAATGCGCGTACTTACAAAGAAGCCGTAAATACGTCTAGCGAAAAAGAATCCCATTACTTTGAATTAATTTATTATATTATAATTATGTTATTTGGATTTGTTATGACGAAATGCTAAAAAACGATTCGCTTACTGGTTTGGATTGTTTAATATTGTAATACGTCACTTTAATTTCATTTATAATAAAACAATATCGGTATTAATAAACCGTATAATTTGTTAATTAATATAATAAATATTGAACGGTCAGCTAATTAAGTCAGTTATCTTTTTTTCGTTTAATTAAAAACTATATAAAGCGGTCTAACAATTTATACAAAAGATAATAATTCCGCTTTAAATATAAAAATATTATATTACTTATGTATTTATTACCTTATTACTTTTTTTAAATAACTTTATAATTGTAAATTAGAAATCTTTTTCCAACGATCGTATTATCGGCGAAAATGGTATCGTTGAAGGTATTTAATAAAACCGTACCTTTAAGTTATAACGTTAACCTTTTAATTCTGATTTAGTATAAAACAACTCGATTAGTAGCTTTATAATATACGTAGTTAAAGTTTAGATTAAATAGAGCCAATCGGGATATAATAAAAGATATATCGAATTGCGTATTAATTAATACGTATATATTACGGCACCAACGTTGCGGCTTAGCTAAGCAGCCACAACGCTATATAGGTACAGGCGTTCCGCGCCTTTAAAATAGTTTCCTTTTTCTTTTTTCGTATAATAACAAAATACTTTACCCAGCCCCTTAAAGACGATCAACGCCGTAACAGTTTGTTGCACCTTTAAAAACAAACTTGGTGGCTTATTATTACCTTGCCTTGATCTAAATCCCGAAAAACCCCAGGTCCGCCGTTAATATGTCGTATTCTCGCCATAATTTTACCAGATATCTTAACCCCCGAAAAGGGCATTATAAATGCCAATACTTCAACTTTTAAACAGGCGCAAGGTAATGGCATAGCATTATCGCCGTAACCTATAAATTCTTAAAAATTTTTCCATAGATTTTCCTATTTAACTGCCGTTACGGCTTGCCTTATATACGATTTTATATTATTAGGCAAATTCCTTAAAGTTAATAAATAACCTTAAAAAGTTTTTAGGAATATTTTTATAATTTTCGAAAATAATTATATACGTTTATAATGCAAATAAAACCAGTTACAAAAACGTATCGTAACCGCAAAATAATCGTTATATAAAAATTATTAGCTTTACGAACGGCTAGTTACCGTAAAACGGTTATTATAATAAATAAAGTAAGTAACGATCGAAAACGTATAATTACGGAAACGTTTAATAATTACGGAACGTTTATTCCGGCTAATTTTATTTTTTTATAATACGTTAACGGCGTTTACCAGCATATTAACGGAATTATCGAATATTAATCCCGATAATTTTATATATTACCGTTATAACGCCGACGGCCCGTAACCGTTTTTAATTTAACCATTAACGGTTCCGTAATAACCCCGTCCGGATTAGGCCTTATTAACATTTTAATCCCTTTTCGGCATAATAAAAAATTAACGTTTGCATAATTCGAAGCCGCCGGTTTTTAAAAGTAACGTTAAAAACCCGATAATCCATTAAAAAAAATATATTAATTAACATTTTTTAATATATTTAAAATTTATTATTAACCGGGGCGCTTATTTATTATTAACGGATCGTATTATGTACGTTACTTAATAATTTTAAAGTAACGTTTATTTACGCGTACGTAATAAAATTAATAACGTAATAATATACTTTATAAACTTTAAAACGTAAACGTACGGCTAGCGCGACGTAAAGGATATATTATTATTCCTAAACCAGATTTATATTACCGTTAATATATTAACGTAAACCCATAAAGATTTTTAAAGTTTAAAATAAAAATTAACAGCGTTCGCCAACTTTATTAATACCTTCGTACGCCTAATTAATTAAAACCGGCAGCCGCCGATTTTACGCGTTATTACGTTATAACAAAAAATTAACGGGGCTTTATAAAAATTTTTTATTCCGTAAATATAACGTTTAAATTTTAAAAATAACGCAAAATAAATACGTTTATTTAAAAATTTTTTTAATAATATAACGAACCGAACCTTTCGTAAGCGTATATTTAAAGTTTTTAACAATAATATTCCGATACCATAACGTTTTAATAACGGTTTAAAAACGTTAAAATCCGAATTTATATAATTAAACGGTATAATTATTAAAAAAAAAAATTTTTGTAAACCTTTAAGTAAGAAAAAAAAGTAACGCCAACGTAAGTTAAATTTTTATATATATTACGGAAAAAAAAGGTATTATTTTTTTATCTGCCCTAACCGTCGACCGCAACCTTTTAATACGGGCGCGCCGTTTACGGTATCGTTACGTAATACCGATAATTTATAATAAGTAAAAAATTAACTTTTAATATAAATTATAATTAAAGGTTTTTATTAAGTTATTAAAATAATAATAAACCCGACCTATATATACGTTTTATAAATCCTAATATATTTTTTTTATTTTCGTTTTAATTATAATTTTTAAATAATAATATATTACCGGCGCGGTTTATGGTAAATTGCAATTATTCGTTTATAAAATTTATTAATAATAATTTTACGCATTAATATAATTTTTTTTTTATTTTATCCTTTAATTCCGTTAACTTAAATTAGCGAATAATATTATAACCGGTTCCGTAATTTTTATATATACGTTTTAATTTCGTATAAATTCCGTTACAAAAAAAAATTACTTTATATCGTTAACTTTTAAACGGTTTTAATATTATTTTTAGGTTATTTTAATTTCGTAAATATAATCCGTCGATTAATTAATCCGTAAGTATAATATATATCGATTATAAAACGATATCAAAATTTTTATTATTATTAATCTTAATAAACCCGTTTTCCGCCTTTACCGCCTTACCCTTTTATATTTAACATTTTAATATACCGATCGAAATATGTTTTTTTTACGTTATTAACTTTTTAACGTTTTGCCGTTTTAAAAATGTTGTAATTGATTTTATACTTTTAGCCAAATTTTTTATTTTTACGAATATTTTATAAAATATTGCCGCTTTTTTATCGTAACCGTTTTCTATTAATAAAATTACGTTATTAATACTTAATGCAGTTTTTCGTAATATCTTTATATAAAACGATAATATCGATCCGGATATTATACTTTTTAAATTACGGGCTTTTTATAACTGGATAACCGAAATATCTTAATTACGCCGCGTAACCGAAAAAAATATATAAAAATATTTCGATAATAAGTTACTTATAATAATAACCGAAACTTTAAAAAAGTTATTATTTAAGTATTACGATTTAATAAAGGCGTTCGAACTTTATAACGTTAACGCCTTATTACCGTACCAACCTTTCGATTATAAAATCGAGCTACTTCCGGGCTAAACGTTATTATATAATTAGGCGCGGGCTATATCCCCGTACGAACTGTTAGCGGTACGGAAATATATCGACGAATATCTAAAAAAAGGCTTTATCCGTTTTAATAATTTTTTTATAGCAGCCTTTATTTTATTTGCTAAAAAACCGGGAAACGGTATACGTATTTATATTAATTATTGGAACCTTAATAACGTTACGGTAAAAAACCGTTATCCGATCCTTTTAATCCGCGAAACCTTAAACGCCTTTTATACGGCGCGGGTATATATTAAGCTCGATATCGTTATAACCTTTAACCGCCTATATATCGCTTTAAAAAACGAATAAAAAATAACTTTTATAATCCGGTTCGGCTTATTCGAATACTTAATAATAAATTTCGGTATAATTAATACTCCGAACTTTTTTTAACATTATATTAACTATACCTTTTTTAACCTTTTAAATAAATATATTACGGTTTACCTTAACGATATTTTAATATATAGTAAAAATAAAAAAAAGCATAAAAGTTATATACGTAAGGTATTACGTCGCCTCGTTAACGTAAAACTAACGATAAATATCCGGAAATACAAGTTTAACGTTACGAAAATATAATATTTAAGCTTAATAATATTTACTGACGGTATTATTATAAACCTTAATAAAATAAAGGTTATTTAAAAATAAAAAGTTTCCAAAACGTTACGGAAATTATAACGTTTTTTTGGTTTTGTAAATTTTTACTATCGGTTTATAAAAGGTTTTTCGTTAATTATTAAACCTTTTACTGTTTTAATAAATAAAGTTAAATAAATTAACTTATTTTTAAATAACGTAAAAGCGGCATTTTAGTAGCTAAAAGATGCCTTTTTGACGGTTCTAATATTATCTTATTATAACCCCCAACATTAAATAATTTTAAAAACCGATACTTTTAATTAGGTTTCGGGAAAAACTTTTTCGTAATATAATACGTAAAATATTTTACGGCCGGTCGCCTTTTTTTCGACTAAATATAACCTTACAGAATATAATTATAAAATTTACGATAAAAAATTATTAATTATTATTAAAATATTTAAAAAATAACGTCCGGAATTATAAAAAATTAAAAAATTTATAAAAGTTATTATTAATTATAAAAATTTTCAATATTTCGCCATTACGAAACTTTTAAATTAATACCAAATTCGTTAATTTAAATTTTTTAATAATTACCGATTTTAAATAATTTATAATTTAAAAACGAAAATTATAATTTTAAACGCCTTATTTCGTTAACCCGGCGTACAGCCGACGGACCGTAATAATATAATTAACGATAAAATAACGTACCGATATAAAACGATATTTTTACCCGATTAATAAATACCATTTTTAAAAATATATATTATTAATATTAACTAATTAATAAACGTATTAATAAATAATATTTATAAATTATTAACGTTAATTAACGATATCCTGGTAACGTTAACGGATTTGGATTATAAACGTTTTAAATAAAATATCCGCAAAACGTTTAAAGCCGCAAAAGCCGATTATAAAACCGTATAAAGGCATATTTACGTTTAAAATAAATTATTTGTATTTAATAATAACGCTTTTAAATTTTAAATAATTTACTATAGCTATAATGCTACGTTTACGGGATATCCTGGGCGTTTTAAAACGTACGATTTATTACGGCGGAATTATTATTAATTACGTTTATCCCGAAATATAATTACGTTCGTTTAAAGTTATCATTTTTGCCGTTATATTTAAACGTTTAAAACGTTGTTAGTAAGTTTTCTCGATTTTTTACCGCTATCGTTTTATTCGTAAAACGATATATCGGTAAATTACGTCGGCCTTTTTCCTTTTTGTAAAAAATTTAAGTATATTTATAAATACGTCCTTATAATCGTTAACCGTTTTATTAAAATACGTTATTTTATACCCGTAACAAATATATTTACGAAAAGCTTAATTAACGTTTTCGTTTTTAATATATACCGCCTATATAATATTCCGGTTACGATAATATTTAATCGGGGTATATAATTTATTTTTACGTTTTGGAAAAAATTAAGCCGACGTTTAAACGTTACGTTTTGTATTTTAATAACGTATTACCCGTAAATCGACGGTTAAATTAAAGTAATTAACGTAATAATAAAATAATATTTCCGAAATTATAACTTTTTTTATTAAAATAATTAAATAAATTAACTTTCTTTAATTAAATTTATTAATAATAATTACGTATTAAAAATTATTGGCATATTACCATTTTTCGCCAATTACGGCTTTTACCTTATTATAAATACGAAACCGTTATCCCCGACGGATATTTTTAAAACGATAACGTAATAAAATAAATATAATAATACGATATATTATACGGATAAGTTAAAGTAAATTTTTAAACGGGTTAAATCTTTAATAACGGAATTATAAAATAAATATATAAAGTAAATAAATTAATACCGTTCCGACGTTAATATTTTTACCGAAAAGAAATATATATAAGTAAATATACGTTATATAAAATCCGGTAAATTTAACGATAAATTTAATAATAAATAAATAAACCTTTTTATTATTACTAAAGTATACTTTTAAACCGTTACTATACGGCTATTAACGTATTATAAATTATTTCTAATTTTCCATACCTTTTTAATTTAACGCTATAAATTAGAGTTTCCTGGCCAGGAAAACGTTAACGAAAAATAAAATACGCGTACGGAAAGCGTTATCGTTACGGATAATCAAAATCAAAAAGGTATTAAGTAACATTTTAAAAGGATTTTAAATTTTAAAAATTCCCGATAAAGCCTTTAATATAAGATTAAATAGTTACATTTATACCGCCTTATTTAAAAACCAACCGAAAACTTGCAAAATTACGACTTTAATATAATAAAATTTTATAAAAATAACCTTAATAAGCCGGAATTTTTTTATTAATTTAAAATTTTGCATAAAACTATTAAAAATAATTAAGGTAAACGGAAAAAGCGGGGTATAAAGCGTAAATACGTAACTTTCGTAAAAAAGGCGTAAAAAAAATAAGGAAATTTTATTTAACCGACGCGGCAGTAATGGTATAACAACCACCATAATTTATTAAATTACAAAAAAAAAAAAAAAAAAAATTACGAACATAAATTCCATTAATATTACAAATACCGGAACCATAAATAAAGCAACAAAATAATAATACGCCAGAATAATAATTACGTAACAACCGCGTAACTTAATTATAAGAAAAAATACGACGTATCGATAACCCGTAAACGATTAAAAATCGTTAAGGCGTAAAAAAAACGACGTTATATCGACGGCCGCTTATATAGGACCCAGGTTTAAAGTAACCGTAATGGACATTTCGTTTTTAAAAATACGTTTAATTAAAATTTACAACTAATAACTTTCGTTACCAAATACCAAATAATATTCGATCGCTTTTTTTTAAAAATCGATTTAAACGTCGGTTTAATAATATTACGTTAACGGTACGATACCGTAACGTATATCTTACGGTATACTTACGGCGTTACCAATAAGGTAAAAGTAATATACCTGCATAAAGGTACGGTAAATAACTACTTAAGCGAAATAATCGGTAATATGCTTTTAAAAAAAATATTAATAATATAACCAAAACCATAAAACAAAATTAACCTTTTTCTTAACACCCGTCGTACCGAAAACGGAACGGTATATCTTTTTAACCGCCTCGAAAACGGTACATAAATAAAAAACCGCATTATAAATTTCGAAACGGAAATTATCGTCGTACTTATAAACTTCGTCGCCGTCCGCATTAAAAATAACATCGTTATTAATATTACGGTCGATACCAAAATAAAAGTTAACTTATTTAAACAAAATCTTAAGGTTTAAAAAATCGCCTTAAACGCCTTCCGCCGGCTAAATATTATAAAGTTAACAATACGAACGCGTTACGGCGGTATATAAACAACATTATAACGTATTAAAACTTACAAATTAATAAACTTTTCGGCGCTTAATATAAAGCATACACTTATTAATAACGGCGGACGCAAAACGGCAACGGAATACCGGTATATGGCCTTCGGCAAAATTATAATTAAAAATAATATAACGGAAATATATTATACAAAAACGCTTAACGCGTACGAACGTAACGTAAACGGTATTAAGTTAAAAAAATATCGTAACAAAAACAAAAAAATAACGTAAAGTAATAATCGGAACCGGCGAAAAGGCAACGAAAAAAAAAACGGAAAACAAACGTTACGGTATTATTTTAATAATAATACGACGTCCTTAAAAAAAAATAAAAAAAAATTTTAAAAAAGGTTTAATATTTATGTAACGGGAATAATAAAGGGCGGCGGCAGAATTTACATACGCGTTAACAACGCCTGCAGCGTAACGATATCATCACCCCGTCTCCGGACCCGGTATCTTACCCCGCACTTCGACGCAGCATCCCGGCAACGGCCACATACCGTTTACGCAGCGCGTGCGCAGCGCCACCTTTGCAACGTACCAGACCTGCAAATACGTTACAAAAGGCCTACGGTTCGAATCCGGGATAAAGCGGTTTATATTATACAGTTTTCTTATAGGCAGTTAAGGATAACTGCCTTAAAAAGGGAAAGCTACTGTTACGGCACCAACGTTACGGCTTAGCTAAGCAGCCATAACGCTATATAGGTACAGGCGTTCCGCGTTTTTGAGATAATTTCCTTCTTCTTTTTTCGTATAACAACAGAATATTTTACCCAGCCCCCTAGAGACGATCAGCGCCGTGATAGTATAAGATAAAACTGATTTTTTTTTTCGTATATATTAACGAAGTTTTAAATAAACTAAATCAAAATTAAGTAATAATTTGACATTTGTTATTAATGTATTCAGAAACTCATTTATAGGTTTTAAAGATTAAGTTAGTTATTTATTAATAAACAATGTAAAAGTAATATAAATTTTTAGCTTTATTTTAGTTGTATTGCTACTGAGAAAATATTATCAGTTTTAATAGCTTTTAAAGGCATATCGTTTTCGTATTTATTAAATTATCTGATTGACAAGGCCTTAACCTTTTCCACGATATACTATAATAATATCATCTGCAAAAAAAAGACATATAATTTATAACGAATAAAATAATAAAGTTCGTAAAAAATGGAGTTGTTGTCAAATATAGAGAACATCAGTTATATCAGCTAGCAGGGGGTGCGAATGCACTCCATATTGTCAGATAACTATTGGATATCAGGTGTTCAAAGATAGATAGGACGCTACAGAGATTATCTGTGGCTCGGGATAGAGACTGCACTAGCCACATCTACAACTATAAGCCCTAACCGACGCAGTCCAAGAACTCTATATTTAATTAAAAAAACCCTTATTTTAATTTTAATTTTAAATATATAGCGTTTTATACAAGCGAGTGAGCCATATAAGCAAGCAAACCAATGTTATAACTAAAGAGCTTGGCTTATTGCCAGACGGTCGGAGGATGTGATGCATTTCAGATAGAAAGTTTTGCTTTAAGTAACCAGTTCGAAAGGACTCGATAAGTTTAGTTAAAAAAAGGTGAGTTTAGTATTTTAAGCTAGTTAAGTCGGGAAATAAATGCGATAAGTTCGAAAGGATTCGACCGTTATAAACGGGTCGAGCCGGTTTAAATATTTCGAGTTAAAATAAAGATATATATATTTATTATTTTTATAGTTTAAATAATAATAACTTATAATATAATTTAGTTACTTAAATTATTTACGGTTATTTATTATTATTAAACATAATTCTTGAAATTATTATTTAAACTTTTACGATATTATTATCAATATAAAACGTATAATTACATTTAATATTTAATAAAGTTTATAGCTATTATACGTTATAAGTTTTTATTTAATAATACCGTTAAATTTTAAATAATATTTAATATTATTATTATATCCCTTAATATTTAAGATTTTATTATTTAATAATTTTAGGTAAAACTTAGCAGAGTTAGAGATAGAATTTAACGGTTTAAAATTTAACTTAACGTCGAAATATTAATTTTAACGTTTAGTTAAATTAAAGTTAAGAAATCCGAACATTATAACAAAAAAGAAAACGTTTAAATATTTCTTATTTAAATTAAAATACATTTTCGGTTTTAGAAATTAACCGATTTTCCGGCTTAGGTTTTCGTCATAGCAGCTTATTTTTATTAAAGATGTTATAAATTGATTCGAACTTATTATGCTAAATTATTTAGAAGTTGGAAAATCCGATAGAAAAACAATTATTAAAAAGGTTCTCGAATTATATATTAATTTCGAAAATAATTTTTGAAACAATTTTATTAATCCGGATAAAAAACGTACCGTGACCTAATAATTCCTTTACTTACGATAAAAAAACCGGCGTTTAAGTATGTTATAGTATTTAAAAGCTTAGTTATTAAAGCCGAATAAGAAAATAATGAAAACGATACTATAATCGATATGTTTAATAAAAAAATTAAAAGAAAATATTAAGCATAAGTTAATTAAGGTAGATCGAATTATAAGTATTAATAAGTATATAATTAAAGCTGTGAAAATTGGTAACCGATAGTTTAAAACGAAAAAAAAGAGAATATCATATTCCGAAGTTACAACATTTTAAAGCAAATTAAGAACGGAAATATAACCTATTTTCGACTTTATACGGAATATTTCTTGAATTTATGAAATTAAGAACCTTTTAATTTAGAAAAAAAGGTTTAGTTACTTATTATAATTATGGAAACTAGGGATATATTACGCGATAACATAAAGGCTAAAAGCTGCCACGATAGTAAAATTCGATTCTTAAAGGTCAACGCCGAAAAGATTTTACCGATAAGAACATAATTAAATTAATTTACGCACGAAATAATCATAAATTTTTATTAAAAATACGATAAGGATTAAAAGAAGTTAAAAAGTTGTTTTAAGTAACGATTCAAAAAATTATTTTTATTAGGTTAACTTTATTCGAATAATTTTAAAAGTATCAAGGATAAAAGGAATTAAGAAAGTATAATTTGCCTTTTCGTATGTAATAAAAACGATAACAAAGGAATAACTAAATAATATTCAATATATAAAAAAGAAATACCGAGAATAAAACGAGATTTTATGCCTAAAAAAGTTCGATCGATATAAAAAGTTTTACGTTATTAATTAGAAACGATTTTAATATAAAACGTATAATAATTATAAAGAATATATTATATAACGGATTTCGTATATATAACGAAAAGGTTTTGATTTTTATAGTTAAATAGGTAATAATTCGAAAGATTAACGATAATACCGATATTTACGAGAAATAACGACGGAAAAAAATCGACAAATTAACAGCGTTTAAAAGCTGGCCAAAAGAAAAAAGTTGCTTTATAAAAGACTTTTATTATTATTACGATTAATATCATTACTAAATTTAAAAAAAAGTCAATTTAAAGAGCTATAAATAGATGTTATTAAAAGGTAATTACGGATTTACGGTTTGAATTAAAGTTATAAAAGACTTAATAAAATAATACGTTTTTAAAGAAAAGATCCGATTATTTTTTAATAACGGTTAGAAAACCTTAAAATTAAAATATATTATTCCAGAAATTTTTTGAAAATAAATCGTTCGTTTAAATGTTACCGTATAACGATAAGATAAATATTTATAGTAACTATAGAAGTTAAACGAATAATTTTTAAAACGAATTTCGGAATTTAAAAATAACTTAAAAATAAACGTTATTTGTAAAAAAGTTTTAAGTTAGCAAAAAAAATAAAGCTAGATAATAATATTTTAAAAAGGCTTTGTATATAATAAAAACGGTAAACAAAAAAAGAATTAGTTATAGTATAAATACGAATAAAGAAAAGATAATATATTGAAATGGAATGGGGAATAGGAATGGGTGCAGCTGCTATTGCAGCTGCTACTGCAAGCTATTGCAGCTATAGCTTCTAGCTATTTCCATCTGCTTCGCCGTTGGGCATTTCGGCAATCAACTTCGGTTATGGCCAGTAGGTCGGCGACGTCTATAAATTGCTGACCTGACAATTTTTATATCTAGTCTTTTAGATTAAGGCTTTCCATAATAAGTAGCAATACCCGACCATTATTTTTTCTTTCTAAGTACCGATTAAAAGGTTCTGCATATAACAACTTTAAGCCCTGTCTTGATTTATTTGACCGTTAAGAAAAAAAAACCGGGTTTAGTTAGTTTTTAGAGTAACGCTTAATTTTCCGGGAAGGCTTTTTTTAGTTAATTTGTATACAGAATTCTTTAAATCGGGTTGCTTTTAAGGACGTATTACTATTTTTTATCTTTCTTTTTGGTCGTTTTTCCGCTTTGTTTTTTGCTTCGAGACAGGTTTTAAGGTTTAAATAGTTATTTTATTATTTTAGCATTTTAATCGGGACGTTTCTAACAGCTTTTTATATATTTTTTTGTTAAAAAAAGTTTGCAGCTACCCTGTATTAATAATCAGCCACGTTAGCTATTTGTCCTTTAACTAGTTATTTGCCTCGCCGTTAATAATAGCCCATTTCGGTCAGATTTCTATCAGCAACGTCGAGAATGGGTTGATTTCGGCCTGATCAGGATAATTCCGATATATTTATATACGATTTCTGTATGGAGACGTTTTTTCTATCCGCTGTTGGCTATGGCTAGCGACAGCTAAGCTAGCAAATTATCGCCGTTAACGTTATCGCCCATCAGGAATTCGTTAGCAATTGCAGCCAGCTTTTATTAACTACGTCGCCGGGATTAATTATTTTCCTATTAATCGGGTCGATTTCGATAAGTTTGTATATAATTTTTTTACCGAAACGTCCGTACCGTCCGTCTTTAGCTATGGCGTCCGATAGCCAAAATCCTAGGTTAATTATAACTAAGTTGATAGGACTGGTTATTTTATTACCGATTAGGTCGTTTACGATAATTTTATATATAATTTCTTAGCCGATATGTCTATTTCTTTTATTCGAAATGGCTGTTAGTTATTACCACCGACAGTCGCCGAGAACCTTATTTTTGAATTGCCGATTTGCACTTAATTATCGATTTACTATTATTTCGAACACCGGCCGAACGATATATAATAAATTAAAAGATAATTTGGGCTCGAAAATTATATAAAAGTTTTAAAAGTTTTAAGATTAGTACTTATTACGGCAATTTAGTAAACGGTAACGTGCAGATTTCCGGCTGTAATAATTAAATTTGGATTTAATATAAAATAAAAAGATTCGAAAGCAGTTAAAAGGGAACGTAAGTTAAAAAAAATTATTAATTAATTAATTTTGTATAAATTTAAGATTAAAAATGTTAAAAATTTCATATATTACCGGCCTATAATAGACGAAGTTTTAAGGGGTTCTAAGGACGTTTAAAATAAAAAAGGTAAAGTTTAGAAACAAGGTTTAAAAAGATCCGGTTAAAAAAGGGTTTTTTTAAAAACTGATATTATGGATTTATATGGGGATTTGTATGATAAAGGATAATATAGGGTACCTCGATTTTTTTTCTGCGCTTTAAGCTTAAGTTAAATTTTTTTTTTATAACGTTATTAGAGCTTTCCGTTATAAAAAGGGAGGATTAAAGTGGAGTAAGAAGTAGGAATGGGTGTAGCTACTATTGCAGCTGTTATTGCAAGCTACTGCAGCTATAACTTCTAGCTGTTTCCATCTATTTCGCCGCTGGGCATCTCGGCAATTAACTTCGGTTATGGCCAGTAGGTCGGCAACGTCTATAAATTGCTAACCTGACAACTTTTGTATCTAGTTTTCCAGACCAAGGCTTACCATAACAAGTAACAACGCCCGACCATTATTTCTTCTTCCCAAACACCGATTAAGAGGTTTTGCGTACAACAACTTTGAGCCCTGTTCCAATTCAATATCGGAATAATAAATTACGGAATTATATAAAGGGATTATGTCCTAATGGCTCAGTAGTTAGGAGCCTGGGTATCTCTTTCTTGCGCTTGTTGCTAGGCTTAGGCAACCTACAGCTTACGACAAACAGTTGGTTCGAATTCAGCTTAGGATAACGTACTTAAAATAGCGCTACGTCTATTATACGGATTATTTGGAGCTTCGGCTCTTGTCTGTCGGCGCTAATTAAAACGGTTAAAAACGTTAGAACTTAACGGGGCCTTGGAATTAATTAAATTATCGTATAGTTTTTATTTATTTATTATCGTAGTTACGACCCTTATTAGTTTTTTATCCGGCCTGCCTACAAGTACGGTTTTTCGGAAATACTTTCCGGTTGCGTTATATTAATTAACGTATATGTATATAGTATAACTTTGCGTTAACGTCAGCATATATATAGCTAAATAGCTTATAGCACTTTACCTTGCAGAAACGGATTATAGCGCTTTAAAAATAATAAATAAGTTATAATTATTATAATAAAATTAGGAAAATCTTTATAAAGTCGAAAATGTAAAAGGTTAAATATTTAATTACGATAACGGAAAGGTTAAACGCGAAATTAATTCTCTTACAATTTTCGTTAAAGAAAAGAAATAAATTATTAATTTCGATATTATTATCATAAAGAATTACGATATAATTTTCGGATTCCTGTAGTTAAAGTAAGATAATTTAATTATCGATTAAGGAATTAATTAGATAAATTTATTTTCATTTTTTAGTAATACGTTATAAATAAACGATAAAATATTTTAATATTTAATTTATAAGATTAACGAATATAAGTATAAAGATATAATAAAAACCTTATTACTTAAAGGAATACGATATGTAATAAATAAAGGGCATACTAAAATACGGCGTATTATTATAAACCTTAAAACATAATTTCGGCTAATAAATAACGACCTATTAATAAGACTTAGAAAGCTACTAAAATAAATAACTAAATTACCGCTATAATATTATAAGTACGAATAACTATTTTTAAAAAAATTTTAAAATAAAGCTATTACTATATAACGAAAAAATTTATAAAATAATTTTTAAAGATGGCAAAATAACCGCTCTTTACCTTACTTATAACTTTAATTAGATAGAATTAAAAGTATTACGTAATTATTTCAGAAATAAATTAAGAAAAGGTTATATACGACGCTTTAAATTATTAACCGAATATTTAATATTTTTTATATCGAAAAAAGAGAAAGTTATGATCTATTATTAATTATCGACAGCTTAACGATATTATTATTAAAGGTAGAACCTTATTACTATTAATTACTGAAAAAAAAAATCGCTTATACGGAGTTAAATTGTTTATATTTCTAAATTTAAAAGAAGGATAGAACTAAATACGGATCAAGTTAAGTTATTAATAAAAAAAAACCTTTTAAAACTAAATACGGATTATTTAAATATCTTATTATACCCCTCGGATTTACGAACGTACTAGTGACCTTTTAGCGAATAATTAATTATCTATTACGAAAATACTTAGATATTTTCGTTATATATTACCTCGACGACATTTTATTTTATTTAAAAACCGAAAGAAAAACATGTAAAATATATTTATAAAATTCTTTAAGGATTATAAAACGTCAATCTTTTAGTTAACGCGGTAAAAAGTACCTTTTATACGTAAAAGATAAAATATTTAAGACACGTTATTACCCTTAATATATATCAAAAAAAAGCTAAAAAAAACTTGTAGTATTTAAGGAATAAGTATAACTTATTAACCTTAAAAAATATAAACTATTTTTAACTTTGTTAATTATAATAAAAGGTTTATACGTAACTTTAGCAGAATAATAATGCTATTAACAAAACATATTAAAAAAGATAAACAGTTCGAATAAATACCGAAAGGAAAAAAAAGCTTTTTAGTAAATTAAAAACGCCTTAATTAACAAACCAGTATTAATTATGTATAACTTAAAGTAACTAATTAAATTAAAAATTAACGTGTCGGCTTATATTTTAAAAATTATAATCAAATATCGAACAATTAAGAAAAACTTAACCTTATTATCTTCTTCTTATAAGTTATATAAAGTCGAACTAAATTACTTTATCTATAACAAACAATTCTTAGCCATCGTTAACGTTTTTAAGGAATCTAAGCATTATTTTAAAGATAACATGTACCAGATTAAGGTATATACTGAATTGGGACAGGGCTTATCGAAGTTGTTGTACGCAGAACATCTTGATCGGTACTTGGAAAGAGAAAAAGAATAGTCGAGCGTTGTTACTTGCTATGGAAGGCCTTGGTCTAAAAGATTATATATAAAGTTGTCAGGTTAGCAATTTATAAACGTCGCCGACTCACGTACTATAACCGAAATTAATTGCCGAGGTGCCCAGCAGCAAAGCAGATAAAAGCAGCTAAAAGCTGTAACTGTAGTAACTTGCAATAATAGCTGCAACAGCAGCTGCATCTATTCCTATACCCTACTCCATTTTAATTCTCCCTTTTTGTAACGGAAGGTTTTTAACGACGTTACAAAATAAAAAAAAATAAAAATAACCTAAGCTTGGAAAGGGGCAGAAAAGAAAATCGAGGTACCCTCTACTATTCTTTACCATGCAAATCCTATACAACTTTATAAAATCAATTTTTAAAAGGACCTCCCTTAACTAAACCTTTTTAAACCTTACTTTAAAGCTTTATTTCCCTTATTTCGAACGTTCTTAAGACCTTTTAAAGCTTTGTCTACTATGAGCCGGTAACATATATTTTTTTTAATATACTCTTAACCTTAAATCTTATATAAAAAATAATTAATTAATATATATTCTTTTTAACTTCCGGTCTTTTTCGACCGTTATTTAAGCTTTTTTATCTTATATTAAATCTAAATTTAATTATTATAATTAAAAGATTTATACGTTACTGTTTATCAAATTGCCGTAACGGGTAGTAATTTTAAAATTTCCAAATCTTTTTTAAATCTGTATATAATCTTCGGGTTAAAACTATCTTCTGATTTATTATACGTTACTCGGTCGGTATTCGAAATAATAGTAGGTCGATAATCGGGTTTAAAAATTTAAAACAAGGCTTTCGGCGACTATCGGTAGCAATAGCTAGCAGCTACTTCGAATAAAAGAAATAAACGTAGCGGTTAAAAAAATATATGTAAAACTATTACAAACGACTTAATCGGTAACAAAATAACTAATCCTATCGATTTAGCTATAACTAACCTAACGCTTTGGCTGTCGGACGCCATAACTAAAAACGGACGATACGGACGTTTCGGCAAAGGAATTATATGTGAACGTATCGGAATCGACCCGATTAATAAAAAAATAACTAATCACGGCGACGCATTTAATAAAAGCTAGAAAAATCGTAGGCAAAAATGTCGGAATTATCCTAATCAGGCCGAAATCAACCCATTCTCGACAGCGTTGCTAGTAATATAAGCTGTTATTAACGGCTAGACAATAACTGGCTAAAAGACAAATAACGAACGTAGCTAATTATCGATGTAAGATAACTGCTAACTTTTTCCAACAAAAAAATGTATAAAAAGTTATTAAAAACGTTCCGAATAAAATATTTAAAACAAAACCATTTAAACCTTAAAACCTACTTCCAAAATAAGGAACGAAGCGGAAAAACTATCAAATATTACTTATATTATATATATCCTCTTAATATTCTTAAATTAATAAATATATATAAATATAAATAACTGGTTTATTTATTTATAAAATAAAACGAGAATAAAAGTTTTATCGTTTTTTATTATATAAATTGGTAATTTCGGCTCAATTAATTTATATTTTCCGGCTATAATTAATTACTTTTTAATCTTATAAATAAAATAAACACGTGCCGAAAATAAAAATAAAAAATTAAATTTATAGATTTTTAAGAAGAAAAATTTCGATAAACGATGTAAATATTTCTTATAATATTTTCGTTTTCGTTAATTATATTTAACGAAGTTAAATAACGTTTATTATATAATATATGTTTTAATATAAAAAAACCGCAAAGTTTTTATTTATTATATTTATAAAACGTATTGAACAAAATAAAAAATAATATTTAAATAATATTTATTCCGAATTAACGGAAAATATTAAAAAGTATCAAAAATTACTATAATAGTTTGTGAAATTATTTCATTTTATAATATTAATTAAAACGAAATATAAATTATTTTAAAACATTTTAAAAAATACGGTTATAATAACGAATAAAGATAATAATAAGGCTTTATATAATAAAATGATATCGTAATGTTATATTACGAATATAATTTAAAATATTATGATCATCATATTAAAATATAATATTATTTTATTTTCTTGAAGTATAAAATATAATTTATTTTAATTAAAAATATTTATTACAAAAAAATAATACGGTTGTTTTAATTACGTTTAATAATCGAGTTATATTTTCGTTTAAAATATAATAATTATTATAAATATTAAATGTTTTAATATATCTATTTTATTTTATAATATACTTAAAAATAATGAAAACTTATTAAATAAATAAAATAAATAATTATTATTAATTATAAAAATAATTTCATTTATAAAAATTGAAATTTTAAAAAAAAATATATAAAAACGTCCGAATCGTTATTATAACGAAATTATTTTATTTTGTATTTTATATTATATACTTTTTTTTAAAATATGTAATTATTTAATTTAAAAATTTAAATTAACTAAAAATTAACGTTTTTATAAATTATTAACTTTTATTTAAAGTAATATAAATTATTTTATTTTCGAATAATAAATTTTTCGGCGTACGATAAAACTTAAGCTTTTTTATAAAAGTTATAAAACTTTTATATAATATATTATAATATTTTTAAAAAATAAGTTTTTAATTAATGAAAATTATAGAATTTTATTAATTTCTATATATTAAAAAGTTATTATATATTCTTTTTAAATATATTAATTAATTAATTAATTTAAACGGTTAAACCGGTAATTTGCTTTAAATTATTATAAAGAATTTAATTACGAATAAAACTTTTAAACCTTATATATGTTTTTTTTATAAAATTATTAAAATCTTATTATATACGTACGTATATTTTATTTTAAAGGTATATTTTGATAAAATTAAAAAATATTTAATTTTATTATATTTAAAAAGTAATAATAAAAACGTAATATGTTCGAGTTATAATTATTATATATATTAAAATTTAAAAATAATAAACGGGTTTTAATTAAAACTGAAATAATATTAATAAAAAGTTATAGCCGGAATAATTTTACAAATATGTAAATAATTATAAAAAACGTTTTATTATTAAATTATGACGAATTTTCGTTTTTTAACAAAATAAAAGTATATTAAAAAATTTTTTTTATATAACTTTTATTTAGGCCTCGTTAGCTTGTTACGGGAATGGGGGATTTGATTGGTTAATATTTAACGTTATAAAGCGGTACTTAAATAACTTTGAAGAAAATAGAAAACGAGTTAGGGAGGTC
The DNA here is from genome assembly GCA_004155915.1 of Monosporascus sp. CRB-9-2. Lineage (NCBI taxonomy): Eukaryota > Fungi > Ascomycota > Sordariomycetes > Xylariales > Monosporascus > Monosporascus sp. CRB-9-2. Next base: position 283,935 of record QJOA01000013.1, read on the forward strand.
TGAGCTAGCTGAGGTAACACGTTAGTTAACACGACGCGACCGGAAAGCACCTTCGAAAAACCGTACCTATAGGCGGGCCGGATGAAAAATCCAATTAAGGAGGTCGAGACATGATGATAAACAAATGGAAATAAGTACACGATTATGTTAAACACTGCGTAACCTTGAATTATGTGTATCGGTTGTTCTGTTAATCATGGAGTCCTTTGACCGCGTCGGTCAGGGCTTATACTAATAGATATGGCTGATATAGTCCCCATCCTGCGCCACAGGTAATCTCCGTAGCGTCCTATTTATTTTAGGACCCCTGATATTTAATATACCCCCTTAAATTACTTTTTCGAAACTGGTTAACCTGTTATAAAATTTTAGGTACTAAGATTTATCCGGTTAATTCTTTTTTATAATATTAATCCTTTATTTTATTAAAATCCTTTTATTATAATTGCCGTAATTTTTCAACTTCGATCTTTTTTTTATATATACCAGTAAAATTTGTTCTTTAAATTTTTTAAATCTTTTTACCGGTAAAACTTTAATTAATTAATTTATTAATATATCGTTTATAAAAGTATAATTTATTTTAATTTAATTTTAAATAATTATTTATCGGAATTAATAATTATATATATTAACGTACTTAAATTTCGTTTATAATTAAATAATATCGGTATTAATAAAAGGTATAATTTATTAATTCTCGCATTATAAATTTATTTTGGAATTATTTAATTACATTTTAATCTCTTTAATTAATCGTAAAACGAATATAATTTTTTTCGTAACTTAAACAAAAAATAATAATTTCGTTTTTATTATAAAAATAATTATTATATTTTATTTATTTACTTATTATTTAATTATTTTATTAAACAGTTTTATTATATATACTTATAAACTTTTCCGATCGATATTATTATTAACAAAAAAGGCGTTATTTTAAATATTAAAAATATTTATACTTTTAAATTATAATACGTACGTTTTTAATCCGAGTATATATTTAATTAAATATTAAGTAATATCGTAATACTTATCGTTTAAATTTATATTAAAACGGAATAAACGAAAAATAATAAATATAATATCGGATCGTATAATAATTATTACATATATAATAAATCCGGTTTATCGTTAATATTTATTAATCGAATTCGCTGGTACTTTATTATTTAAAAAAGAAAAATTTATATTTTATAAACGTTTAAGAAAATAATTTATTTTTATTAAAAACAAAATTAACGAATTTATTAATATAATCGCATTAAAATAACTAAATTATTTTTTTTGCCGATTTTTAATAACCTTTATTTCCAGAAATTATTATAATTTATTTCTTTTTATTAAATAATAAATAAACTATAATTTAATTATAATAACGTTTATAATAATTTGCTTTTCTTTACGATAAGTTAAAACGATATTATCGACGTAAAAAAAAATAAGAACTTTATTCTTAATAAAATAACATAGTTTGTAAAAAATAAGTTTAAATTTTAACTTTTTTAACGTAATAATAAATTCCTTTTGTTATAATAAGGATACCTTCCGAAATTTGTATAAGGTTTTTTATAAATATAAGATTTTTTATATTTTTTTATATTTTAAAAGTATCGTTATAAATATATTGTATAATATTTTGGTATTAACGAAAACGTTTATTACGTTATATTAAATAAATTCTGAATCGAAATAAATAACTATTACCATAAATATTTTGAAAAATTTTCTTATTAAGGTTAACGCATACGTATTTTTAAATACGGATTTAACCTGTTAATTATTTTATATTATAAAGCGGGTTTTATACTTTTAAAATTATTTATGTTTATTAAATTTATATACGTATATTTATATATAATCCAGTAATTGGTAACTTTTAGCCTTATTTTTATTAATTTTAAATTACGTAATTATTTTTAAGTAATTTTATAAGTAAATCCGTTTTGCTTTAAAAAAAAGCTTTCCTTATAAGATAAAACTTTAGGTTTTCGTATTTTTTAAGCGGTAATAGCAAGTTTCGCCGGTGTATCTAATTTATTTTTCTTAAATTAAAATTATTTTTTCGGTTAAATTTATTATTATTTAAATATTTAGCAGGTTTATTAAAAAGTTTCGTAAATTTTGCTTTAATTATTTGCTTATTATTTAACGTATTAATTAAAATAACTTTTTTGCTTACGTTAAATGTTACTTTTTAATTTATCAGACGTTATTTTATAACCCGAAAATCTTTTTCGGCCGGAATTAATAACGGGGATATTTTATCCGAAATCGTTACCTTATTTTATTACCGGTAGCAATTAAATTTATTATTATTCGGTTAAATTAAACGATTAATAATTTTTTAACGTTCCGTAAATTTTTTATTAATAACGATTATTAATATTATTATAAATAAAAAAATAAAGTTTAAGATTAAAAAAGGTTCGAAAATAATTATAATATAAAAGTAATTAATCCTATTATTATATACCGTATTTAAAATATTTTATGCTTAAAGGCCGTACCCGCTTAATATTTTTCCGTTTTTATTTTAATACTTTTAAAAAAATCCGTTAAATTTTTTATCCTTTTTTTGGCTTGATAAGCTAGAAATTTAAGTAGGCATAAATACCCGAAAGTTCTGCAATAAAATGGCTAAACCTTTTTCGGTAATATATATAATAAATCGTTTTATAAATTTTCGATATTTTTAATAAAAAATTCCTTTTCGTTAAAAATAATATTCCGTATAACGTAAATTTTATTAATTAATAAATTCCATACTTAATAAATATTCGTTAAATTATACCTAACAAAATATTTTTTTTATATTTTAAAGTTTAATTTTTATAATCGGTTTTTTTTTAAAATCATATTTACGGATATAACGTACGCTTTATAATTATAAATTTTAAAATATGTTTAATATAACTTATAATCCTTTTTTACTAAATTATCTTTAAACGTAAGGTAAATATAAAAATATTTATATAATAATTACCAAAAAAAATTATATATTTTGAAATTCGGTTCTATAAATATACCGTTACTTTATAAATATTTATCTATAAAAAAATTAATAATTTTGCTCTTTTTTTTATAGCTTAAACTTTCTTTTTAATTACACCCCCCGAACGTTTTGCGGTATCGTTTTATAACTATATATATAACGCATAAGATTCGTACCGTATATGTTTTTTATTTCGAAAAAAGTTTAGAACCTTAATCTTTTTAATAACCTCGTTATTATATTCGAAAACTTTTGGCAATATCTAGTTTTAATAAGTTATTATCTTTAAAAAGTATTAAAATATTTTTACGAAAATTTTAACTTTTCGGTTCTTAAAATAAAAATTAAACGTATATCCGGAATAACGATTAATAAGTAACATAAAACCTTTATATCTTTCGAAAATCTTTTCGAAATCGAAAAAGTTAACTGCAAATCTTTATTTTATTTTTAATAATTTAATTTAAAATTTTAGTTTATTTTGCCTTTTCGCCTTTAAATAGCCGCAAACGTTATAATTTATAATTATTAATTCCTTAACTCGTACCCCTTTAAAATAATCGATAAAATAATTCAAAACCTTTAAGCCCGAATGTCCTAACCGCAAATACCATAATCCTATTAAGTTAATATTCGAAAGTTTTTCGGTCCAGAAATTAAATTTATTACGGCAAATCCCAAATAACGCTTTAAAGATATTTATTAAAATATTTTCGATTATAAATTAATCCTAACTATCCGTTAAGTAACAAAAAATGGTATTATTTTTTCGGCATAAGCAATTATTAAAACCCTTATTATTTTATTAATACCTTTTTTTTCGAAATAAACATAAAAATATTAAATTATATATAAAGTTTTCGTAATAAATTACGTTATATAATTGCATAATTAATAAGCTAATTAATTTATTAACCTTAATATGGATTTTCCCGTACCTTAAAATAAGTATTAATATATCGTTTATATAAATAATATTTCCCAAAAAAGTTCGTTTAAAGTTAAAAAGTCGCATAATAATATTAAAGATATAAAAAATAATTTTTAAATTAAAAATGGCTAAATTTTTTAAAAAATAAATAAATAAATTAAAAACTTCCTTTTTTATATACGTTATATAAAGAAATAGGCTTTAATTTTTTTTTATTACTCATTTTAAAAATTAATTATTAAGCTTTTACTTTTATTCCTTTTTTAAAGGTTAAATTTTATTTTTTAATACCGTATCGTTTACTATTCGATACTTAATTAACTTTTATATCGGGAAAAAAAAATATTTAATCATAACTTTTTTAAAAAATACGTAAAAATATTCAGAAAGTTGGTAAATTTATAAATAAACATAATAACGCTTTCCGTTTTTTACCTTTAAATTAAATTTTTAACGTTTCCGTTTAAAATAATTACATAACTTTTTTTCTTTACGACCTTTATTATTTTAAAAATTCCTTTTACTTTCTTTTCGGAATTAACGGAAATTATCTTCGGTTACTTTTTCGGTTAAATTAATTTTTTAATTATTCTCCATTTTAATAAGTTTTTTTTTCTTATAAAAAACCGGAAAAGATGTGTTTATATTTTGTTTTAAAATTTTATAAAAATATATTATCGTTTATTCGTCTCGGATATCGGCTGCAACTTCCAGATATAAAAGCTTTTCATTCGTAATATCGATTTTACGTATTATTCGAAAATTCGAGACCTAATTACCTAGAACCGGGGTTACTGCTATTAATAAATCTTTAACCTAAATCCGATAATTTATTATTTCGGATATTCCATATTTGTAACTTTTAACTATAATTTCTTTCCTTTTTCATATTTACTTTTTTATCTTTTTATATAATTTAACGAAAAACTTAAAATATTAATAATATTAATTTTAAATATCGTTAACTAAGTTATATTTATATATTTTCCCGGTAACAATTAATATTACGTATTAATCCTTAAAGTTTTAATTTTTTAATAAGATAATTTTTTAAATAATCGGTAATATTAACGATGTAACTTAATTAAAAAAAAAAATTTAAATTTTTCCGAATATTATAATATTTTTTATTTTTATATATAAATTCGCTTTAAGCTTAAATATAAACCTTTTATTTATCGGTAATTAAATTTGCTAAATTTATAAATTTATCGGATTTATTTTATTAAAGAATTTTTATAATAATTAATTCGTTAAATTATTAATTCGGTACCGCGTATAAGTTTTTTTTAAAGAAATTTTAAATCCGTAATTCTTTTGGTTTAATAAGTCATATTTTATTACTTTTAAAACCGATAAATTTTTAAATGTTTAAGTTATCGATTTACTTTCGGAACTTAATTTTTTAAAGTACTTAATTTTTAAAGGTATTATATGTTACCGAAAAAATGTTTAAAATTAATATCATCGGTTAAAATAAATATAATTTAAATAAAGTACGCGTATTATTTATATATGCAATTAGTTTTTAAGCAAATAAAATTTTTAATTATTAAATATTGCGTGACCTTAAATTATATATATCGGTTATTCTGTTGATTATGGAGTCCTTTGACCGCGTCGGTCAGGGCTTATACTAGTGGATGTGGCTGATGTAGTCCCCATCCTGCGCCACAGGTAATCTCCGTAGCGTCCTGTCTATCTTAGGACCCCTGGTATCTAACAGATTGATTGATTGGTCCAAACGTCCCCAACCACTTCAGCTAGCGCCGCCACGATAGGAGCTAACTCCGCTGGTCCGTGCAGTGGGCTTGGCGCGCCGCCCAAAGCACGTTGTCCCAAGCTGGATTCGAACCAGCTGTCTCTCCCATCGCAGGCTGTAGGGTCGCCAAGCCTCTAGCAAGCGAAACGAGACATCTAGACTCTTGACCGCTGAACTATTAGGACGTATTATTATTATATATAATTAATTTATTTAAATAACCGGTATTAATATATTATAAATGTTATAATAGTATTTTTAAGTTGTATTTTTATTATTTTATTATTAATTTGTTAAATTTTTTAACCGCTTTTAAAGTTTATCTTAATCGTTTTTTATATTTACGTTTAATATTTATAAATAACCGATTATTATATACTTTTTCAAACTTTTTTTATTTTATATATCTTTTTTTAAATTATTATTTACGTTTAAACAGCTTTATTTAATCGATAAAGGTATTATATTTAAAACTTATTTTATAAAATCGTTATAATTCTTTCGGAAAATTTTTCACTTTTTATTTTTCTAAATATAAATCGTTTATTTTTAATTATATATTTGGCGTTTTTTAATTGTTATTTTATATATAAAGGCTAAAACTTTTATCGCATCGGCTTTTTCGATAATTCTTATAAAAAATAAGGTATTAATTCGTATTAAAAAACGGATTCGTTTTTTGACATAATTTACGACGTCGGGCGTTTAAGGTTTAACGGGCTATAAATCGTTTTAATTAAGGTCGATATATTTCTATAAATTATATTTTTTTTACCTTAAATTTAAATTCATTTTTAAATTTATTTTAATTTTTCAAGTCCGTATATAAAATATTTAACGATAATAAGTTAGTTATTATATAAAATTAAATATATAAATAATTATTATTAATATACAGTTTATATCGTTTTAATAATTAATTAATTAATTAATATATAACGTTAATTAAACAAATAAAACTTTTAAATATTAAATATAAAAAATATTAATTATATTCTTATATTAGGCTAATTACGTGTATTACTATACACGTTCAGCTTTTACGTAATCTAGCTACGTAACATATATAGGCCGATTAATAAGTAACCTTTCTGTATATAAGGTGCGTTATGTTAGATATAGGGGACATCCGTTATGTTATTAAATTAGGCTAACTACGTATGCTGTAAAACACGTTCAGCTTTTCGGTAATCTAGCTACGGAACATGTATATACCGATTAATAAGTAAGCTTTCCGTTTATAAGGTACGTTACGTACCCCCAGCTAGCTAACATACCCTCTTAACGCCTTAAAATATTTATAACGTTAATCGTCATATTTTATTACTTTTTAAAGCCATAATTATTCATTTTACCTTTTTTCCGGTAATTAATTCTTTTTAATTAATTAATTCTTTATTTAAAATCTTTCTTAAAGCTTTTTTTTATCGGTTTAAAGTTTTTATAATATCTATTAATTTTAATTACTTTTTAAAATATTTAAAGGTTTTTTATAATAGGGCTTTAATTAATCCATTAATTAACATATCGCCTATAAGTATATAATCCACCTTAATTAAGTCTCTTTTTATTACCTTTTGTAACCAATAATTATATATATTTATATACCGTAACTTTATCTTTAATAAAACTATATTAACGCTAATTAACCGTATTATTTATTAATTATTATATTATATATTTAACAACTTATATTTAAACTAACTTTTAATTTTTTAATTAATTAAAAATTAAATAAGGCTTTTTTATTAACTTATATAAAAAATACTAATTCCGTTTCGATAATAAAAATAATTACTATATCTTAGCTATTCGCTTATTATCTTATTACTTTTTTAAATAATTTTATAATATATATTTTTAAGCTTTTTTGATCGATCGTATTATTTACGAAAAAAACGTTATTTTAAATATCTAATAAATCCTCGCCGCCAAATTATAACGTTAACGTTTTAATACCAATTAAATATAATATAACTTAATTTATTATTTTATAATATACGTTATTAAAATAAAAATTAAATCGTACAAATTTAAATGTTATAAATAATATATCAGGTTACATATTAATTATAATGTATAAAATAAAATTAATTCTTTTTAATATTTATTAATAAAACTTAAATAAATTAAATCAAAATTTGGTAACAACTTAATTTTTATTATAAATATTTTTAAAAAGCTATTTAAACTTTCTTTAAAAATTATATTAACCAGCTTATTTATAAAATCGGATTATAATAATTATATACTTTATTCGATTTATTTCCAATTATTTCGATATTAAAAAATTATTATAAATCTTTTTTTTATAAAGGTATATTATTCCTATACTTATTATATTAACTTATTAATAAAACCTTAATTTTCTTTATAATATACCGTAATAATATCGTTTACGAAAAAAAGAGTTTTTTTAACGAATAAAATAATAAAGTTCGTAAAAAATAAACTTAAATCCTAAGTTTTCTTAAAATATTAATAAAATCCTTTTGTTATAATAAGGGTAATTTTTTAATCCATATAATACTTTTTTAAATAAAAATATTTTATTTACGGTATAGATAATTTAAAAATATTTTTATACATATTTCGGAAAGTAAATTCGTATAAACAGAACCGTTTATAACATTATATTATTTAAATTTTAAATTAAACTTTACCGTAATAATAATTAAAATTAGAAACGATTTTTTAATAAATATAAATACGTATATATTATCGTAAACGTTTTTAAGTTATTATTTATTTTATATAACAAAACGGATTTTATACTTTTATAATTAACTATAGTTGTTAAATTTGTAAATATAGATTTATATACGTTTTAAACTTTATTTTCTTTTAATAAAAAATTAATTATAAATTCTTTTTATTTTTCTATAATTTTATAATAAACCTTTTCGGTTTTCTTAAATATTTTTCTAAAAAAAAATATTTAATTTTTTATAACTTTACAATAATAACGGCAAATTTCGTTTATATATCCAGCTTTATAACCTAGTGTCCCCCACCCACTTCCTGAATTTACCCACTTCCTGAATTGGTCCACAACACCGAATACGAGGGTATCACTAACAACACTCCCTAATATCTCAACGAAAACGTTATATTTTTGCTTCATTCTAATTGCCACTAAAATAACATGTCCTCCATTGACCTCCGATTGATTTCCATAGCTCCCTCCAGAAAGTCCTTCGCGTGCTGTTGCTCATACCTTTTAACGGAAGCCTTAGCAGCTTCCCTAGCTTCCATAATCTGTTCAATCTCGGGGAATATATCGTTAGGATCCCTAGCTACTGTAGTCCGCCCTTAAAGCTTCAAAGCTTCTAGTTACTTCTCTAAATCCTTATTATTATAGCGTAAAACGGCGATTTTAACGGACTTAAGGTCTAGGGCTTTAAAGGTCTTTCCAAACAAAGTCCGAATACTGCAAGGGACAGCGACCTCTTGCGAACTAATGGCCCGGAGTTAATCCTGGACGTCCTTACCCTTCTTAAGGGTATACCATACTATAGAATGCTCCCTTAAAGGCTAATAAGCCCTAACTAGCTCCGGGGTTTATTAGCGCGGGAGCTTCCCGACCATCTTCGGATTCTGGAACGGTTTATTTGCGTCAAACGGCGAAATACCTGTCGCCCTGAAGCCCGAATATATATTTTTGGAACTAAAGGCCTTCCTTAAAGCTTCGCGATATGCTTCAAGGAAGCGTTACTTATTAACAGGAGCTAAAGCTACGAAAAAGCCGAAGCCCAACGTCTCTTTATAATAATACCGCTTTAACGCAGCGAACACCCCGATATCAAGTAACTGTATAATATGGGAGCTATATAAGGGTATATACAAGCAGCGTACCCTATTCCTTCTGTATTCAGCCATAAATTCGACCGTAATATGGGTAGTATATTAATTTAAAATAAAAAGCCTCCAATCGCTAAGGTTTAAAAGCTTCGTTTCGGGAAGATAAACCTTCCGAAGCCATTCGAAAGCGATCTCAGCGCTGCTCCAGCCCGACTTGTTAGCGGTATATTTCCATTCAGGAATACAGCACGGAAACCACTATCCCTGAAAAGTAAGACCGATAAAAATCATTACGGGTATCAGTCGTCGCCCGTTAGCCGTAATAACTTCGATTATCGTCACCCAAGCTGTTGCTTCGGAAACTTTTCGAGGACCACGCTTCGTAAGGACGCTTCCAATCACCCTCCCCTTCCTGGTTTCGCCCTCTTGTACGCCTATCTCGTCCATATTTACGATATTCTCGTCCTTGATATTCAGCTCGCGGACGATAACTTTGTACCGTTGTTGGAAGTCTCGGATTTTATTAGGAAGGTCGAAGGACGCGCGGGAGGCTTCGAGTAACTCTTGTAACTTCTTTTGGAACGTTAGGTACCGGTTGATAAAGCGTTTAACCCAGTGCTTCCCAAAAGAATGGACGCCTCCATTCGCTTGATTAATATATTCTGCCATTTAACGTATCTCGAAGTTGTACGGCGTCCTCCCACTAGCTTCCTCGTCTAATATCCATTTCGCCAGCTCGTCTTCTTGCAAAGGGCTAAGGATTTGTTAATGTTAATGGCCTTAGGCGTGAGATCTAGCGCCTCTTTTTCGTATGGACAGGGTGCTCTCTGCTACACCCCATTTATTAGCCGTTGCTTTTTGCTGAGCGCCCTCAGCAACTTCTGCTAAGGCCTGTTGAATGCGATACTCATCGTCAGGTCCCATTTCAAATTGGAGCTTCAGAAACGTTATGTGGGTTGAGATATTAGGGAGTGTTGTTATTAGGGATGGGTGTTGAAGGAGCAAAAATCCAATTCAGGAAGTGGGTAAATTCAGGAAGTGGGTGGGGGAC